>JACJUY010000705.1:223648-311932 GCA_014220935.1 Platorchestia sp. MABIK
GGTGAGGCTGTCTGGTGAGGCTGACAGGTAACACGAACCATTCGCTGAAGTACCGCTAATGTTTCACATTTTCCAAACATTCATAACATCAATTTATACAGCATTAACTAGATATGATGAAAAATACAATAAATGAGTTCTTTGAATGGTATTCATGATCCTTAATAAAAGAATTATTTAGAATTTGAGATATTTCTGCCAAAACTTTTTTGTATCAGTAAATTGTTTAGGAATCATTACAATGTTTTCCTACGCACATCCGTCTACACAAATTATTTTTTCTTAACTTGGGCCAAGTGCGTCTTGAGCTGACGCAGTAAACACTCCGTGCAAAAATCCTATCCCGAACATGCAACACTCCTCTGCTGACGTGAGCAAACTCAACAAAGGGTAATTTCACAAGAGACCCAAACAAAGAACAACTAAACATACCCTGTTTCTAAAAAATTGCATCAGGGCGCGAGGAAAATCGCTTTAAAATAGTTCATGAGGCTACTGCACGATCCTTCAGTGCAGAGTGATGCTAATTTCAACATGTGGGCCCGCTGAGCTACTGACGTCACGCAGAAGATATTGCAAGTGTGACGGAGACACGCGGTATGATAAGCAAGGCTGTCTTCGGAGAGCATGAAAAAGGCATCGATTAAGCAAGAAACCTACGGTCTGTGCACGTGAGGGGCTGGGCTCAATGAGAGTTATGGGACGAGAAGGAGATTTTGTGTTGATATCACAGGATGGAATAGGATCAGAGCAGTATTGATGTCAGTGACGCGACGTAGAAAGTTTAGGCTGCGCAAGGATCTTCTATGGCAAAGCGAAATAATTCCCTTACATTGCTGTTGAGCTGGTAACGATCATAGAAAGTATGAGGTTGAATTATTATTATTATTATTTTATTATTATATACGACGTTTCATCACCGAAGACGTTAAGGTTGAATGATTCTGACGATGTTTTTCTAAAATGCAATTTGGTTACAGAGACTTGCACTTTTTTAAATTTGAGATAGAACCTCTAGCTTACGGTCTGATAATAATTTTTTCCGCTGGCACTGTGCTTGAAGTCGCAAAGTTGAGTAGGCATTCAATATTACAATGAAGACTTTTGCCCTACGTATTCAGGTGAGCATTAATCCCCTGGGAGTGTACGCGAAAAATTAAGATGGTGAATACGCCCTTGATGTTGGCTTAAATAGTGAAGAACTTGAGAAAATTTTTAGTCAAAAGCCATCCGTTAACATGGGTAGGCTGGTGAACCTACATCCAAGAATTTTTTATTTCGAATATGATGAAACGCTCAAAATTTCAACTTTCAAGATTAGATTATAAATTAATTTAAGCCTCTCTAACCATGATAATAGTGTTCCTGATGAAGGAAGGAGTATGGCAATAGGAGTACCAGTTCATCATTCAGTGTGAAAATAACAAAACGGGGAATCTATGTACAAGACTATCCCCACACCCTGTGGAAAAGAACCACCAAGAATGAAAGACGTTTGTGAGACATGTAAGTTCAAGAAAGACGTAATAGGCTCTAGGAAAAAAAAGCAGTAAAACGAAAAAATTGATCCATAACAAAACAAAAACTATTCATCATCAACAAAAGGAAGGCCTACCTAACCCTCAGCTCAGGACCTCACGTCTTCCCCTTGGGAGCGCTAATTCCCTTAGATACAGTAGCTGTATCCCCTTTATGGGTACCGAAGATTCACAAAAACTGCTCTCTGTAGTCCCTGAAGAATATTCACTAATTTGATTTCAAATGAAGCTGTCATGGATTAATTTTCAAATACACGCTGATTTGGAGTCAAGGTCGATAAGCTTTAATTAGCTTTAAATTTGAAAGAAAGTAATTTTTTTATGTGAAAATGAACTCATCATGAGCATCTGGGCTCAAAATGATGCTGAAATTCAAAACATTTTTCCAGGTTGAAAGACAATTGAAGCCCAATTAACTGCATCAATTATTGGGTGCAACTTGCGAGCTTCGCTCACATTCCTGTTTTAGTCACATCAATTTTGCCGCTCGCTTGACCAGGGCGACGATGATTGTAAACACCAGCCTGAATTGCGGCGCCTAACACAAGAAAAATAATATTCTTGTTGCGACTTCGCACTCAGTACGTGACCAAAACATGCTCTAATGAGTAGCGCCAAAAGCAGCGTTTCAGAAGACTGCCACAGGAATGAGACAAAATTAATTTGATTCATCTTAGAATTTGTGATTTTATGCATACTTTGTATGCATAAAATGAGCTACTTACGATTCGAACTATAGGCGATATTTTAGTTTGCTCATTGACCTCCTACTGGACATGCATGATTGGGTGAAAAAATATCACTCTTCTTTTCCCATTAACCATTATGCCAAACATTCATGTGATTAGTAAAAACTAACCGTATCGAAAAGTAGCATAGTTAAAAACAATAATTCTTATGAATTCTATTTTGTCGCTTGCATCCATATCTATTTTTTTTACGTTTAGATTCGAAAAAAATGTTTTAATCTAGCCTTGTATCAATCAACAAGTCCGGTTGTGTGTGGGGGCTGTTTGCTATCAGACACGGTAAGTGAGGCTTGATCAGGTGCTACAGCCCCTCTACTGGATACGACCAGGCTTTACTGGATGCTTCACTATACTTTTAGTTCTCACAATATTTGCAGGTGAATGTGAGGTCTCGAGCTCAGAGTTAAGATGGCCAAGTTTTGGTTGAAATCAAATAATTTTTTATTGTGTTGATAAGAAGCATGTTTTCTGTTCAGCGCTGTCCCGTTTTTTGGTTCCTACTTTCTTCCTCAACTTTTGTCTTGTTACATTAGCTTCTCTCTTAGCTTCCTGTGTCTATGCGCAAGATATCTTGGGTGATAACACATCTTGTGCATGGATTCCACAATCCATTAATTCCATTCTAAAAAGTGCCTTTATCTTTCCTTTATTCCGTTTTGATGTAGATAGGCAGACTCAAACTAATTTGAAATCTAATCTATCTGCGAGTGAATGCGAGAAGGATTCTTTTTTCTTTCGTAAACGAACGAATGAACTGAACATCAGATAGAAAGATTACTTGACCTTCGTTAAGACACAAATCTTTGTTCACTGCATGTAGTTCACGGCACACTCGGGAAACGAACGTGATGCATTCGATTTGCTCCCATTTTTATTCAACAAAGCCTTGAAAAACTGCAATGTATCTTCTTCTATTCCGCATTAACATGTTGCATTATTGTTTGAATGTGTCTTCAATAGGGAATGACGTTTTCCGATTTCAATAATGGACGCGAAAAATCAGTAATTTTCCACGCTGAAAAAGCAGAGGCTTTGATCAAGACCTGTAGTTAGTGATTCTTTAAGCTTTATTGTACGAAAGCCCTCTGGAAACTATTTTTTACTTCATTTGGAAAACCACACACTTTACAATTATTTTAAAAAGCAACCGCGTATCGTGTTCCTATGAAATAAATATCCGGACAATTCCATCTACCGAAGTAAACAATTAAAATTTTCTGCAACTTGTGGCTGTTACGGAGATAGTCTTCAATTTGCACCTAAGTACTCAAAGGTATAGAGACATATAATGGGCAATCATAAATTGTCACACTTAGATCATCATGCCTTGGCCTACTCATAGAGTTCAAGTGTAGAAATTCGTAAACTTTAGGTCGACGAGTTAGCGTGGATGCTAAGTTGGGGCGGTGGGATCGCTTGTGTCTGTAATGAAAGTTTCCGGCAAGTTCCAGCCACAGATTCAGCCGGTAACTTCCTTAAACGGATAACAGGCTGAGTCGCTCAGTGGAATTAGAAAGCGAAACTGTCATGTACGTCGTCGAGATAGCGGTACAAGAATTCACACCATTGCGTCAACTCTGAGAAGCAACTTGAAGAGAGACATAGTATTCCACGTCAGGGCTGCACGCCAGTTCATCGCTAAATAATAAAACCAAGTCCCAGATACATTGGGGATAGTTTATTTTAATTTTACGGTTTAAGTTGAGATTAAAAGTCCCTTGTTTTCAAAGCTTTTTTAATTCAAAATATATATAATTAGGTTCATAAGATTTCATTGGGATCTTGGTTTGAGTTCTTTTATAACAGTAAAACGTAGGATGGTCTCAAGGAAGGTTTGCTCTCTCCAACAGTTATCGTTAAGGTGATCTGAATGTCGACTGCTTCAGAAACGTGACAGGGCTGTGAGCGTGGGCTTTCAAAGTAAGAAGACCTGCAAGAAAAAGGAACATCTTTCGATCAAGCACGAGGCTTTTAAGATTATCAGAAACACATGGGGCTCCACAACGAGGGCAAAAGCGTGTTCAGTGAGAGTCTTTTGTGTGTCTGGCATAGAATAGAGATATTTTTACCCATCATTGAACCTAAATGGCCTTCTTTGTACATTCATTGCACACATTGCACGAAAATCGCAGCTGCAGCAATAAGTTATGAGACCAGCCATACCATTCTTATACAAATCCATTGGCTTCCACAGGATTGGTTTCTGGTTTCTCGTTTGGTTCCATTAGTTTCTCTTATGTTTCTAAAGTAAATTTCGCCAGACACACTACGTGCAGCCGCGTAGTAATAATTTCAAATTTAGTAAAGAAAAATATTACGCATTGAGTTTTGATATTTTTATTTCTTACGACTTTCACTAGAAAGTTCTTGAAGCAGTTGCGCTGGATTGAAGTTGCGGTGATGTTTCACAGCTGCGTCAGAATATCGAGAGTCAACGGACGACAAGAAAGTATGCATGAGCTTCAGGAATTCAGCTTTGCAAGCACAGACCCGGCCATCTACCCCGGTGAGATAAATTTAGATTGAATAGAAAAGCAAGCGAGACGACTCATTTTTGCCGAACTGGATGTTTACGCAAAAACATTCGGTTGTTTACCAATGATAGTGAGATTGAAAGCTAGTGCTGATCTGGAGATTTTGACACACCCTGGGGGGAGAGAGGGGGGGGGGGGGATGCAGCTTTCAGGTAATGGAAAACTACCCAATAAAAGTCTATTATATTTTAAGAGTTTGTGATTACGAATGGTAGGTTATTTCACGCATTTTATTAATTTCACCATTTGAAGGCAATATATAGCATAATGTACATGTAAACAGTGTGAAGTAGGATATTTTCTATCATTTAAATACACGCTCTTAATCCAACACGCTTATTTATCGCTCAGGAGGGTTCAAGGTTTTACAGTGTGTAACGTGACGGCATTAATTTTCCGAATTCAAGTGCCCCTGAAAATTGAAACCCATAAAATTTAGACGAAGGAATATTTTAGCCGGTCGAGCTGGATAAAATGTAATCAGTAGCAGAGATCCAATTCAATAAACTTCAGAGATTTAAATGAAATTAAAAGCGTGGGAAGGAACAGTATTCAAGAACTGTTTTCGCAGAGTAAATGCTCAAAGAAATATCGCTTTGTTTATCCTTACGCGAGAATGCAATAAACCTCACCGTGTTTGGGGGCTAATGATTCATTATTTGTTGGCTTGTTGACTGCTGCGTCTCTGGAAATGAGACTGGAATCTTTTAATGACGCTGGGATCATGTGCACTGCACATGCTGCTCCAGAGAGCGTCTGTCAAGGTTGAGGCACAAGAGCCGACTTGAAATGATCCGACGAGTGTGTTCGTTTGGATAAAACATCCCAATGAAGGTTCAGTATTCGTTGAAACAGCGAGTAACTCTGAAAATAAAAATTAAAAACTCTGAAAATAGAAATATAACTGTGAAAATAGAAAAATATCTGAAAATAAATGAATATCTCGAAAAATAAAATATAAGTCTGAAATAAATAACTCCTTTTGTATTAATTCTTTCCAGAACACTGAAAATTACTTACAACCGGTTCTGCCAAACAAGGAATTCGCGTTCAACTGTCAAATAAAAATAGATAGTGAAAGTACGAGACTGCGTTTAAGACTAAAAGAATGATGTAAGCGTCAAGGATACACTTACCTAACACTCAAAATATTTATCTGAAGCGTTATTTCAACTTATGTCACGGTTTAATTTACCGAAGTATTAAAGTTCGATTGTTATATAAGGTATTCTGTCTCTGGTGTCACAAGGAGGCGTTTTTTAGGCATAGATCCGTATCTACATTTGGCGTGGGCGTGAATTTATGATCTATCTAGTATGCACGTGAAGGCGGACACATGCAATCAAGAAGACTATTAACTACAGTGACGAAGAAAAAATGGTGACTGCTCGTCGTAAGTAACATGTAGATCAGATACTTGTGGCCAGTATAAATTATGGTAGACCATGGTATACATGCTGCCTATTAGTTACTAGGACCGGCTGAGTATAGTCATTGTCAATTGTAGACTCGTCATGTACTCTGTGACTATAATTACAGTTTAAAAAATAGCTAATGAATATTTGAAAATTTATGAGGGCGAAAAAATAATTTGAATGGAATTAACAGGATATTGTGGATAAACATCACTTTCCCCCTCAGGGAGCATGGGATAGGATAGATGTAAGTTTAGGTTGGAGGGGTTTGTGTGTCCAATGATAAGGGGACCAGCGCCCCCAGAGGATCTGTTGTTAGGGGCCTCAGCTACATTCTGGACTTTAGTTTTCGTGGCCACTTTACTCCCATCAGTTTCCCGGCCATCTTCGCTATCTCTTGTATGTCTATCCTTCCTCTTCCTTCTTAACTTGTTGTTTCTATGTGCAGGGTATCATGTGTGGGAACACACTTGCCCAAAGATTGCCCGTTTTACACAGTCCATAATAAGTGGCCTCTTTTCACTTTTTTGAGTTTGCCTTTATTGTAGCTCAAGAGTCCTAAATACACTTATTTAACAGTAATAAAGACATTTTTTCATTTCGCTCTTCCACGTAAGATAAAAATTTGATCGGCCTTAGTGTACGGTTAAGTTTTACAGATTAAATGAAATTATAAAGGTAGATTAAGGTTATCGCTGGATGCTGAAGGTGTAACTGAACATAGTCGGTCCCACGAGTAGTTACCATATATCTCTGCCTGTTTATTTGACTGGTTCTACGTAATGATTTTACTAATGAATTGTGTGCACAAATAAGTTGCTCGAATTATTTTTTAGCATGAAAGAAGAAATCTATTTATCTACGCCCAATGCCGATTAGAACAAAAGATCTACACCGATAACTGCTCAGAGAATGGTACCCGTTAAAAATGAAAGATAAAAATCAAAAGGAAAACCGTACCTCAAATAAAGATTCTTATATCTTAAATTGCCTTACGAGAGATAAATTTTTACTCATTCATTTTCAGAAAAGACTTAAGTCAACAGATATGAGCAGCACAGTAAGATGTTTAAGTCTATACAGTCTATAGTCTGTACAGTCTATAGTCTATACAGTCTATAGTCTATTCAGTCTATAGTCTATACAGTCTGAAGTCTATACAGTCTATGGTCTATACAGTCTATCGTCTATACAGTCTATAGTCTATATAGTCTATAGGCTATACAATCTATACAGTCTATATTTAAGTCTATACAGCAAACAACAAGAGATGTACAGCCCGAAACACACGCCACACAACGTAAAGTGCAGCTGAGCTTCGAACTAACACAGGACACAAAGGAGGATGCTCCACACGGACCTCAGGGCAAGTTCCCTTCAGAATGACGTAGTTTCACACGCAAATGTAAACACGTCCTAGCGCTGCACACTAAAGAAGCGCGGAAGGCTGTACATGGGAAGCCGTGGCGGCGGAAGCGGATGATGGCAGCGCTGCGCCGGAATCGGGAGCGGCGCGCAAGATTGTTACGGCAAAATAAACGTTTACTCTTCTGCGATTTGGTGTATGTGTATAGTTAAAAAATATGTCCACGGCTGTGGTTTTAGGTGTTTGTGATGTTTAAACTATACGTTTACTGATGGGATTTTGTTCATGTGTAAGAATAAAAATTATCCACCATTGTGGTTTGGTGTGTTTGTGACGTTTAAATTACACGTTTACTGATGGGGTTTGATGCCTTTATAACATGAGAAACGTTTGCTGCAGCTGTTCAGTGTATTTACACCATTCAAAGGGAATCTTAATGCTGCAGGCTGATGCAATTGCCTCAACTGTCTGTGTAGCAAGGTACTGAAATTCATTCGAAACATCGACGGCAGATTTTAAACATGAAGTTTGTAAGTAACTTATAATAATCAGTAATAAACGACAGAAAAATTCCGAACTGCTTCCTAATCCGCTCGTGGCATTTTGAATCATTGTCCGTTGGTTCGAGTTTTTTAACTGAAGTCGTTTTTAGGAACACGATCCTGAACACGATCTTCGAAACACGATCCTGAACACGATCTTCGAAATACGATCCTGAACACGATCTTCGAAACACGATCCTGAACACGATCTTCGAAACACGATCCTGAACACGATCTCGAAGCACGACCCTGAGAACTTGTGGGAGAGCTGGTCTCTCTATGGGAGTGCTGTTTGGGGCGCGCAAAACACGTTCCATTCCCATAAAGTTCATGCTTGTCATTTCGGACGTTGAGTTTTCGGAATTGATGATAGAGTGCAATTGCGATTACTCTCGATCAAGATGGTACCCCAGCATTTCTTACACGTGGTTTGGGTGGGAACTGTAGCAAACATTTTCTTTTTTCTAACGTGTGGGAAAAACCCGGGACTCCCTTTGTGTGATCTCGAGCACATGTCCCTTCATACGTAATGCTCTCAAGCACTGAGCAACGGTGACCTAAGTAAACATTCTTATCGAATTTCGTGACGATTAGCTATCCAAATAATAAGTCAACCATGACAGCAGAATTAATGAGAATGAATAAAAGTTACTTTAGTGGTGAACGAATGGAACTCAGTCATAAGTTTCAACATTTCTCTAGAGGTTGAGATGAGTGAGCTACGTAGCAGACAGCAAAGAACATCAAGTCACTCGCCGCCGCTAACACAAACAAATATCGTTCGATCTCTTCCAGAAATCGAACAGTGCGTGTAGCAATCGTACAAAACATGCGATTTAAAAAAATCGTTCGAAACAATGTATACAATTCATGTGCAAACGATAAATTAAAAATGATTGGAGCTAATTTAAGCCTGATATATCACGAAATAAAACAACTCGGCAAAAAAGAAGCAGTTAAGAAAGAAAAAACTGAAAGAAGACCAGAAGACGTGCCGCACAGACGCACATCTTGTAAACACTCTACGCTCACTGCCCTCACGCTGCTCTCATGCTACTCTTAAAGCTACGCTCACTCTGCCCTCACTCTGTTTACTTGAGAACATCAAGTGGGGGCTCACTCGTACGGTAAATGTTATGTTCGGATGTTAACAACAATGTTAGTGTTATTAGCCTTGAATGTTGCACGTGTTGCGAGTGACATGTTAGCTAAATTGCTCTGCATATTTGTGTGTAACACACGTTGTGATTTGAACCACCACGCTATTTGACTTGAAATATGGTATGTAAACAACGTGTGTTGTGTATGGTATGTATATGATTTGTGTGTCATGTATATAATGTGTGTTATTAACCTTTAATGCATCATGTATAGAGGATGTGCTATTTGCCTTACTTGTATTTCGCTTGCTATATATGTGTTATTTATACGTGTATTTGATCCCCATCGATCTTTTTATTATTATTCCCCTAAGTTACTTTTTTTACTCATTGTAAATTGTGCAGATGAGGGAAATATTTTCTCCGTTTTAGAGAACTCTTCTCTACCATCAATAAAAGTCTACATTAATATCCTCTTCTCTATTAGTAATACTCCTTTCTGAGAATAAGCTCATTGATAAAAATAATTACGAGCAAAATTTCGTTGGCTAAAAATTTTGAGGACTCATTTTTCCATCTTGACAAAAAAGATACGAAGAAGATCAAACCGGTGTGGTGCGGAACGCTGCACCGTGCACTTCGTAACTTGATTTCAAGCTCTCTGCTTATTCAGAGCTCCACAAAATTGAAAACAAAAATGTACTTTTCAGTAGCAAAGCAGTAACCAGTTTGAGCCAGGTGCAAATTTTAGCATACTGCACCAGCGCCAGCTCCAAAAAACATGGCTCTCACCTCTTATGTTGAAATATTCTGGTATCACATTTTATTTTGGCTCAAGTTTTTCTTTCAGTGAAGTATCCTTACGCCGAATATGGTGTACTCTCTAATTTTCACTTCTGTTTGATGTCGGGCGCCCAATGAAGGCTTATTGACGCGACACGAAAATATTGCCTGACCCCTCACTCTTGGTAGCTAAGAAACGGTCAGGTAATACACGAAAATATTGCCTGATCCCTGACTCCTGGTAGCTAAGATACGGTCAGGTAATACACGAAAATATTTCCTGATCCCTGACTCCTGGTAGCTAAGTAATACATACAAACAAGTGTGGCCGCATCGCAGAGATCCGATAAATAGACTCTTCAGAACTTCAGGTAGCGACGCCTGCTGACCGCATAATCCATTGTGTCCCACAAAAACCCGAACCGAGAGTTTATTTTCCCGTATCAGTAATACCATCATGAGAATACCGTAAGCATTTAATTTCAAGCATAACTGTGATGGTAATGATACGGGTATTCTTATGATGGGAATACTGATACGGGTGTAAATTATTGGCTCGGGTTTTTGTGGGACACACTGTACAGTAGCGGTCTTAACACATTCACAACGTATTGGTACATACTATATGTACCACTTGGTAAATTGCTCATTTACGTACCAGTATCAATAGCTTCCATTTCATTTATTTCACTACCTTTATTTAAGTTAGACTATGGCGTACAAGTTAAAATGTTATTGTGTAATTATCTGCTTCCCGCTTGTTATAAAGGATATGAATGTAATCAAGCAGTAAAGATGGCTTTTCAATTCTGCTTCTTCCACCCTAACAATACCAACCGTTGCAAAGGTAGAATATTGAACGAGTTAAATTATGTACTTTCCACGCAATATACTGAATTATGTTGATGTTGTTTCCGTGCCTTAAATAGTGCCTGCTACTGTGCAAAATTAAAATATTCTCTACTACATACTTCGTGCTACATTATCACTCAAATATGTCTATTTTGCCAACTCATTTTCCATGATATACTCTCTAAGTCTTCATGTCATGACCGTAACGATGAAGCCTGGGAATTCTGGTGACAACGAATGCATCGAGCAGTGTAATCTGTTTACTAATAAAGCGCTCACTGCCAGGATTTGAAGTTTCGCTCCAGATTTGTATTTTGTGTGCCGCTTGGTTTTCGTGTATGACTCACGCATGTATCTTCGTATAATTCTTTTGCATGAAACATATTTTTTCTGGTAAGAGTTTGGTATTGACATGAAATGATTCAGTGTTTCTAGGTTGTGTTTAGCGTGGGGTGCCACGACAAGCCTAATGGAGGTCTGCCAGCTCTCTGAAAAACTCATTCAAATTAAAATGCACTCCTAACCGTGGGACACCGCTGCTGTCCAGCAAGCAGCTGGTATTGGGCAAGTTTTAAGGCAATAATTTCACAAATAAAATAATTGCGTCACTGAAATGATATCATTATGAGTCGATAAAAATTTACTGAAATCACCTCAAAATTCATTGATGTTAGCAAACTATTCGAAGAAAAACTAGACAGCCATAAAAATAGATTAGCCAACAGCATCTTTGATGGTAACTTTTTAGCCAACAGTAAAACAACAGATTAGTCAAAAAGAAAACAATGGATTAGTCAACAGCAAAACAGCATTCTAATACTCTTGGATGGTGAACAAGTTTCCAAGTATTGGAGGCATTGCCCTCACCAGTCAGCAATAGCGTTATCACAAATTTGCCGACCAACTGTTGCCCATAAGCACAGCTTGACAGAGTCAATATACAGTGAATAACGAGTCTACATCTTCAAAGAAAACCTGGGAATGAGGATGAATAATTCAAGGAAATAGGGGTCACGCTTCATAAAGATTGCGGGTAATCTTTATGACAATTTTTGTACCGTGCCACGTATTTTCCTGATTAGTTTATGCCAAAATCAACTTCTACTGGTCGGTCTACTGAGAATTCCTTCCGTGAACTGTGAGACCGTGAAAAAGAAAGAAATACAGAAGACAGTTTATATCCAGTAGACACAGAAGATCATTGATTTTTGAAATGTCTTAACATAAAGATTCTTGTTGTGGAAACATACATGGATATCATAATACTCCTGTTAATTGTTGAAAAAATGATTGAGAGAAAAAAAGGGGACGTGTTCCTTTTGGTGAGTTAGTTCAAGTTTGATCATGTATTTCTAGGTATAAACATCGTGAGAAAATATGTGTACATATAATTACATACATAATGGAGGTTACGCGTTGATAAAAAAAAATGCTTTTGCAAGTACCCACTTACGTTGAATTCCTAGCTTAGGCTTTTGCGATATCTAGGGATATATTTGAAAGTAAAACCGGTGGGTGTCAATACAGAATTCTGCGTCTAAGAATGAAAGGTCAACATGGTAGAAGTTCAGAGCATGAAAGCTAGAATTTGTTTGCTTAGTGTGACATCGACGTAAGCACAGAACAACCTCATAATTCATTATATATACTTTCAATATCATGAAGCACAAGTGATGGCTTTAAAACATTGTGAGGAAGTTAAAAACGAGGAAAATTCCAAGGAACTTAATCATATTCAATTGGAAAACGTTTCGGAGTCCAGCTCCATCATCAGTTCAAAGATAAGAGTCATTATGTCTGCAATAAAAGAAGAAACAAAAATGTTGTAAACAGTCATTAAAACAGATCACGAAAACAAAAACAAAAACAGGTCATGAAAAAGACAAAATTGCTATTTAGTTACTATTTGCAATGGATATGAACTATCGTTATTGTTGAGGGCCAGTTTTCGTTTAAACAATATGTAAATATTCTTGTAAATAGTAACTAAATAGCAATTTTGTCGATTTTTTATGACAGTTTTTTTTTGTTTTCGTGATCTGTTTTAATGACTGTCTACAACATTTTTCTTTCTTCTTTTATTGCAGACACAATGGCTAGTATTTTTGAATTGATGATGGAGCTGGACTCTGAAACGTTTTCCAATTAAATATGATTAAGTTCCATGGAATTTTCCTCGTTTTTAAGTTTATAATCAAGTTGCGATTAAAGCAAACTACTGACATGTTCAGATATATTATGAGGAAGAACATGTTGCCAGAAGCTTCAGTGTCCAGCGCAATATTGCCTTGCCATTGCAAACTTGGTTGTACAACTTGAACTTGGAGCGCAGCGATGCATCAACACCAGGGAAATTGTCCAATGAGGTCATCGTCAGAATTTGTGGAACTGCCAGTAATTAAACTGTCCATTAAGTGCATCAGATGTATTATCACATGATTACAATTCTCCGCTTTGATGATTTCGTCTTCTAATTTTGAGCAAGCTGACTTTAAACGCATAAATTTTGACATTTTCATTTGTTGGGCACTTTCGTAAGCGTTCTAGGCCCATGAATTTTATTTTAAATTTTATAATCGTGCTAGGCCATTGAATAAACTTTATTTGGCCGAGTTGAAGCCTTCAGAAATCCTGAGCGAGGTAGGCACGACAATCCTCGCAAGATACGAGCAATATCGGATTTCGTAATTCTCCGCAGAATTCATGAACATTGGCTCGGCCTTTGTGTTGAAGGCGCCTCTTTTGCACGTTGGCATCGGTCGGATCTGGCAGGCGCAGGCTAAATTACTGGAATCGTCGCGGTGAGAACTTCGGGAACTGGGCCAGTATGTCATCGACCTTACCGCGCTGGACTATTGTCAGGCTTCCGATGGGAAAACTTATGAGCGATACTGCTCCATTCATCTGCGGTAAATCCTCGTAGAATTTAAACTTATTTCCAATCGAGTAATTTTGTCACGAAATTCGGAATTTTGGAGGATTTCCTACGCGCGTTCGTACGTATTGTGAAACTACAATGGAAGTTTTTGTCGGCCAAGCTAGTAAAAATGATCACGATGAGCACCGAATTTGTTTATTAAGATATTGAGTAATAGCGTGTAACTAAACACTGTTACCTAAGCATTAATTTGCATCAGAAGTATTTCTCTATTTTCCGTAGTTTAACGCTCACAGCTTGGAACGAAACAAAAAGTTTACATGCGCACTAAACGCTCAGGTGTGAAGCTTTCAAATCACGGTGAACCGCCCGTTCATTGCAGCTGCCCAGTAACTACTGCATTCAATTTCAGGAACATATTCTTAAAATATTCTTAGTTAATTTAAACTCATTCTGTTTGTAGGGAAATTGGAAAAGTCTTGAAAAGTCCTAACATGAGGCTGATTTTACGTAATATGTACATGGAATCCCAGGTCTGCTGGTAAATTTTTTTTTAACCAATGTACACGGCCAGTCAAAAATGATGGGATTCGATATTTTCCTCAAATGGATCTTCTAGAAGTGGATCACGAACAAATATTTCCATCAATAGTAACCTCGATTGAAATATTCTTGTACGTGTGCATTGGTGAAACTCGTATTACAGATGCGGTCATTAAACATCTTTAAGAGCGTGATAGAGAGACAGTCTAACCAACTCAACAAGAAAACAACAAATGTGTATTATTATTTCGTGGATTCTCCCCTGGCTTCACTGGGTAGCCCTTGAAGGAAAGGTTGGTTCACTGTCTCAAAAGTTACATCGTGTGTTAGTAGGAAAGTACCAGTCGAAACGCCATCGATGAGCAACCGAATTCGAATTGGCGTGATATTGTTTGTGTGATGAACAGGTCTACTGTAGTTTCAAACCTCATGAGCAGCATGTGCGGCTCGGTGTGTGAAGTGTTGCTTTCTCGAAATGGAATAAAGTTTTTCCTGCGTCGGATAGTGACTGGAGACGAAAAATGGATCAGCTCTGATAACTTGAAACTCAAGAAGTTATGTGTTCACTCAGGACAGCAGTCCAAATAAACTACTAACCGAATCGCTCCAGAACGAATTAAGACAATGCTGGGCACTTGGTGAAATCAGATGGGAATGATGTACCATGAACTTGCGTAGCCAGGGAAAACAGTGAATACCGTTTGGCACTGTCAACTACTGATCAATTTGAACTTTACGTTGATCGAACAGCCTTCTAATTGACAACGCCTCATCACAGACGCTGCACAACAACGCCTCATCACAAAGCACAACAACGTCTCATCACACAGCACAACAACACCTCATCATGCACAACAACAACGCCTCATCACACAGCACAACAACGCTTCATCACACAGTACAACAACACCTCATCACACAACACAACAACGCCTCATCACACAGCACAACAACGCCTCATCACAGACGCACCACTACAACGCCTCATCACACACCACAACAACGCCTCATCACACAGCACAACAACGCCTCATCCCACAGCACAACAACGCCTCATCACACAGCACAACAACACCTCATCACAGCACAACAACACCTCATCACACAGCACAACAACGCCTCATCACGCAGCATAACAACGCCCCGTCACGCAGCATAACAACGCCTCATCACACAGCACAACAACACCTCATCACACAGCACAACAACGCCAAATCACGCACCACAACAACGCCAAATCACGCACCACAACAACGCCAAATCACAAACCGACAAAGGCGTCCGAGATAAGACGTTGTCTGCTTTCATCTGGAAACGCTTGCTCTACCCGTCGAACTCGCCAGAACTCCCTTCTGCCTGTCACTTATTTACATCGATGTGTCTCGTACTTCTCCAGCAGCACCAAAAATTACGAAGATGTCGGAAAATAGCTGGCCGACTCGATCATCTCGAAATGTTAGCAATTTTTTAGTGGACGGTATCCCCGATTTGAAGGGCAGATGGACAAAATGTGCGGAGAGCAATGGAGTATACATAGAATTTAAGCATTCTATTTTTCTCAAATGTAATTGTTTATTTTTAAGAAAAATTAGAAGGCATTTTATGCTCCCTAGGTACAAATTAATTCAAATCGTGTGTTTTTCATTCATCGAACAAACCGACCAATATTTCTTAAACTATCATTCTCAAAGATTCTTCTTGGTGCTTGTTTGTCATCAGCGACACGCACGGCAATGCCACAATGCTAACAGTACCCGACGTCTTGGAATCTTAAAAGATGTTTAATAGCAAACGTCTGCAATATATTTGCGGTAAATTCACTGATCCAATGCTGATTATTGTGACGCTGACGCTGTTGCTAAACACTCCATCCAGGACGAAGAGCTCGGCTGGCTTTTGACTTATGTGATTCGGGCACGAGTGACCGCGAGTTGGTTCACGTACACGAGCCACAATAACTGAATTCATCATTTTGTCTCACAACGAATGGTCTCCTGCCCAGCTATCTATATGAGGTGCCTGTCACGGCATACACCGTGGTGCTCGAATGCTACCACAGCGATGTGTACTATCTCCGGCCGATTTCGACGTCTTTTAACACTGATTGATTTTTTTGTGTGTGTTCGCTCGTCTTGAGTTAGCCATGCAAGAAGTGTCTCGGGTCCTGCCTAGAGCATTGGGTTCAGCTGCAGCGTTCCCGCTGTTTCCAGGCATCGAAATAGAATCCATTTATGCCTGGTGAAATATTGCTTGTCCAAGGTTGCTTGCACTGCTGATATTTTAATCTGAACTCAATTTTTAAGGAAAAAAATCCACTACTGAATGGCTTAGTGAATATTATCTGTTTAAATGACGCGAATTTCACTGCATCGATGCGTCGAGTTAAGCATTTATTTTTTGAGGTTGTAGAAAACTTAATTGATGAATTATATGCGACCTTAACCATGTTTGGAACATATTTTCCTTAAGCTTCTTAATAATCATTGAAAAAGAAAGGAGATTCGTTCGATGATGATGATGATAATACTACGAATCAATGAAGAAGTCTACGCGGGACCTTGCATGTGAGCAGTAAGTGAGGATTATGAGTGATCGGTTTTTGTTTCTCACGATTCACTTTCGCGCTCTGAGCAGCATTTGCTGGGCATTCTGTGCCGCATGCTGGGTGGTAGCTATGTCCTTAATGCAGGTGATGTTATAGTTTTCTCGCTCTACGACCTTCCTGATAGCTTACGATGAAAGAGTTCAACGAATACACTCGTACAACGACAGCCGGATAAATTACTTCCTTCTCGTGGTTACCAACACTCACACCAACCCTCCAACAGCGTACAAACAGGCTCGGGCGTAAAGATGATTAGGAATACAAAGAAATCTGGACCCTAGAGACCAGATATGAATATTTAACGTGTAACATTTAAAGAAAGTCTTCCAAAAAGACTTCATGCTAGTGAAATTGGGTGAAGGTGCGCTGAAAATTAGGGAATTAGTGCGGAGCAGAGCTGGTGCAGCGACTATTCCGTAACTGACCTTTGATTTTGTGGGACATTTGAGTAATTTATGCATTTAGGTCGCCAATAAAGCCTTTAATTAACGATGACATTTAAGCCTGACAATTCAGTCGCGTGCTGTGCTGCTGACGTATGTTGAGGGTCCATTCTTGTACTGAGGTACGAATGAAGACCATGAATTATTTGCTTATGAATGAATTTTTTCCACTGACCTGCCCTATGCCCCCTCCTCTTCCCTCGAGTCGAAGAAGATAGCTACACTCCCTCTGTGTCTAGTAACACTTTGACTGCGGCTGGTAAAACTGAAGTTTATCATTCAACTCAAATTTAAAGTAAATTGTAGTAAGCATTGTTGAAAATACCAAACATTACCCGGATCGTGCCTTCATCTTTTTTCACATCTTTCATCACATGAAAGTCTTATGAAAATTGAGTTAGTGACAAGTGGTCGGTCAGCATCATTATGAAAATCGCTTCCGTGGCCACCGGTGGCGCACGCCCCAGTCAAAGTGTTAATTTTAACATGCACTTCGAGTGACACGTCGCCGCCTACGCTAAGGAATGTATTCCAACCTTGTCTCTAGACCTGAACTTTTTTATACTGTACAAAATACGGATCTTTTCCAGATAAGCCCCGCCACTGGTGCAACACATAAGTTCACCCACTTGTAACTTTCGAAATAATGCACCTATCAACTTCAAATTACTCTCGAACGAAAGAATGTTTTAATTTTTCGTTTGAGAGTAATTTGAAGTCGATAGGTGCATTATTTCGAAAGTTACAAGTGGGTGAATTTGTGTATTGCACTAGTGGCGAGGCTTATCTGGAAAAGATCCCAATATACTTATCAACAAGCATTTTCCAGCAGGCTATTTTCGGAACATCGATTTCTTAGTGAAAAGATATCACATGAAAGTTTTTCAAGGTAATAATCGGTTATCCCGAACTGCTTTGAATAAATGCTTGATCCAGTTTTTCTCAGAGGGCAATATCGTTCAATTCTCGAAAAGCGCAACTTTCAAAGCGACGTCAATTTAGTCGCGAATTACAGCTGGTCGCACAACTTCGCCGCTCACCTGAGCCTCCGTCACATAAACTAGGTCGAGTCTCTGGAGTTTTACTCGGCCATGAGAAGAGGAATACTTTATGACAGTTTATTTTTCATTTTCCCTACTTCTATTTCCATGAATAGAGCTCTATTTAGATTTTCCAGTCCCGTAGTCGGATTTTTTCAGTTTGTTATTCGGTCTAATCAGTTTCATTCAATGTTTTCAGGCCTGTCGTTGAGATTTTCTACTTATTTCTTGCCTTCTTGGATGTGTACTTCGTAAAACTTCTGCCTCGACAAATTTAGAATAATCAATTTATGTGGTTAAACTGCAGCCTTGAGACCCAATGAATCGAACTCCAGCTTTCCTTACTCGATTTTCTTTTGAATTCACAGGATGATTGATGAGTGATGACCATGGATCAACAGCGATGACCTCAATGCTTGGAATGAGCCAGTGCTTTCCTTTTCCCTATACACCAGTCAAACAGTGTTCAGTAACTCTAATAGAAAACAACGTTTTTGTAAACAGTGCTCGCAGCAGAAATAACGTGCCAAGGTAACACATTATTCTGAGGAGCCTCGTATCAGAAAGACAAGCAGCGCGCAGGACTGGAGGGAGACGTGAGGGCTGAACCAACACCTGTTCTATCGCAGGGCACAGACAGAACTCGTGTTTACGCCTCAGTTCGATGCGATCAGGGCGCCCAGAAATAGACTCGGCTGTGGGTGGGGCGTGTGACCCGTCCCCTCAAATGCTGCAGTAGGCCACAGGAGTGACGGAGTCGTTATTTATGGTCCCCGCGCTGTAATGGGAATTGGTGTGACTTGTTCCGAGGGAGGTCTCGCTGCTTATTTATACCTGCTTAGGTGTAATGGGAAGTTTAGGGTGGGTATTTATTTATGGGCGTTCGTGTGTAGTTTTAATTCTTGTAACATGTTCAAGAAGTGAGCTTTTGTGGCTTTTTACTGCAATTTTGGTGTTGTAAGAGTTTGAGTAAAATTTTGATACTTTTTACATGTTTAGCTTGATAGTTTTGATATTACCCTCAGCGTTATTGTCAGATGTGACATGATTACCTCTAGCACAAAAAGAAATCGGAAAAAAATACAGTTTGATTTAAATGCATCATGAGGATCTGAAAAATGCAAAAATCTGTAAACCAACATCAACCTAGCGTTATACTCTACAAGAATTGAATAAACCTGGTCTCAATTTTACTTCATATATCTATGCCTCAGAAAAGTTCCCGGGAGTTGAATCGTTCAAATCTAGATTTTTTCAACATGTTATTTTCTTAAAAATGTAAGCAAGAAAAAGTTTCTCGGTGCGTTGCATTCGCAGTCCATTTCATGGGCGCTGAGAAACTTTGATCTACTTTCTACGTTGCACTCCCTGATCCCATAAGGGCATCAGAATATTTCTTGTAACAGAAACTAGCAACCACGATAAATTTCTGAATGAGACCTAACAGAAAACATGAAATTCTTAATAAGAAGTGAAAATTATAAGAACACAATTTGGCAACATAGGCGTGAATTAATTGTCTTTTTCGGTATTACTATAGCGTCTCATGCGAATATTGCGTCAACATCCCACGGAAGGAAAGAAAACGCGAGTGCGCATGGGGCTGCACATTTATGAAATCGCTGCTTTTGGATGAGAAAGCGAATGTACTAGTGCTCGTGCGTCACTATTGGTGACTTTGAATGTGACTACTTATCTCTCTTCTACTAGAATAATTTTTCTACTTGAATGATTCTTCTACTTGAATAATTCTTCTACTTGGATAACTCTTCTACTTGAACATAAGACGACATAGCAACCCGAGAATGAGCCACTCAGCTCGTTCATGATGTCACTTCCATTTTATTCTTATACAGGGTGTCCCAAAAAAACGCACCGAACTTCAAATTATTTTAGCTCTTAGGTCATTGTTGATAACAGAGTTCTGTAAAGACCACAGTGTTTTTACTACATATATCTCTCTTCACACAAAAAAATGTATTTGGTTAGCGTGCACAGAATTTTTACAGTGCCATTTTTAAGAAAGTAACAGAGTGCATTTGCTTCGGTAGCGAACATTCTGTACCAAATCGTGAGGCAAAAAAAAAGATTCGTTTGAATTAAAATGAAATAATTCATTTTAATTCCAATGTATCTTTGATACGACTTTCACTTTTGTTCATTTCCATTTCCATGTTCATTTCTATGTTTTGAAGAACTATTTCTCTCCTTAACACCTTAAGAAGGGAGGGCTTTTGTCATACTATTGATATGTACTTTTTATAAATTGATACGTACTTTTTGAAAAATAATATGTACTTTTGGTAGTAAAATGTTTCAGTTTGGTACAATCTTTTCTGTTTTTTAGTTTCCCGGAGCAAATTTACTCTCAGTTACTTTCATAAAAATGGCACTGTAACAATTTTGTGCGCGATAACCAAATTCAATTGTTTGTGTGAGGAGAGAAACATTAGTAAACACTGTGTGGTCTTTACAGAACCAAATTATCAACAGTAACATAAGAGCTGTAACAATTTAAAGTTGGGTTCGTTTTTTTTTTTAGGACACCTTGTAAGTAACTTCTTTGTTCATAGATTACATTTATCTGCAGGATGTCCCAAACAAATGTACACATCCTTTAACTCACGATTACTGATCTATTTTTTCTTTTCCGTCTAGGTGCAACTAAGTTTTCTTTCATGGTATCTAATTTGCCTCAGATTTAATGTTATTTTTTCGATATACATAACTCAGTAGAGTTGTCCTTACGTCGATAAACACTAGCATCATAACAAAACACACGAGTACTGGGCAGTCAAAGAGTGAATGCACTATTTTTATTAGAGAATAAAAATTCTTCCTTGAAAATTGTGCACACGTTTGCTACGCAGCCATGCTACGAACCATGAGAACACCTCACAAGATTTCATACAAAAGTCATTTGCAAAAAATGCATTCATTCGTTTAATTTTGAAACAAATTAAAGTTTACATCAGGACTGTACATGATGTCTCTGGTTACCTTGAGTCCATCTTGATTTGTGACTTAGTGAACAGCTTTACATCCGGAGTAAAAAGTAAAATTAGTGCGTTTCTTCAAGTTTTTCTATATAAGTAAAAGTTTGGCTTTTTGCAAAGTCTAACGATGAATAAAAAAGCAAAGAAAATTGCTGAGATAGAAATCACATTTTTTTTAAAAACATGTCAGAAATAAAAAAAAAACGTTTCGACCAATTTTTGGTCATTTTCAACTATCTGAAAAAATACAAAAACACCAAGTTATAACAAAGTCAAAATACATTCATAAGTGGAATTAATGACATTAAAAAAAGAGAGAGACAGAGACTACACTAATTGCAGAGGGAAGGCTGATTGCGTATTGTTCAAGGTAGGTTTATCTTTTAAAATAAACAGGGATTCTAAAATGCGAAGGTTAATTGTACCGGATGCAGAAGAAATTATTTTAAAATCTTCTAGCTGAACTGGAAGGTCACAACTCTCTGCATGAGAGCAAACAGCAGATTGGGGAGGGGAAGAGAGTAATTGTTTGGTTCGAATACTCCCACCGGCACACTCAGCCACACGAATATCCAGGGCTCGAATGGTCGAACCTACGTATTCAGACGCACAACAATATTTATACATGACGGAGGAGAGCATGCCTATAGGTAGCTTGTCCTTGTAATTGAAATGAGACCCTATTTTATACGCATTAAACAATACTATTTTGAAGTCGACATGTAAAATGTATTTAGAAAGCAACAAGTAAAAATCTTTTTTGAGATTTTAGGACTGCTTGCCAAAGAACGGAAATGAAAAATGAAATTGTTTCTTACGAGCAGTAGGTAATGGTGCGCGGGAATAAAATTTATGATTTAAAAAATTCTTGACATTAATGATCCAAAAATTATTTTTTCAATTTTTTCACAGCGACAAAAATTATGAATAACAAGAGCTTGGTAGAATATAATGTACCAGATGCAAATGGTTGGCAAACCTGAGAGTCGCATTTGCAAGGTTTAGTGTGCACTGATGAAATAGGTCAATTGAGCGACGAAGGTCATCATAAACTTGAGCCATCTAATGATAAAGCTAAGTGGAAAATTAAAACACGACTACGATTAAAATTCAGAACTTGCTCGGTGGAATTCTGAGTTGGATTTAGTTTAAATGAATAAAATTTTTTTAATCCTTTCGAATTAATTGTATACCAAGTGAAGGAAAAAGCGATGGCTTATTTGCAATAATTTGTAGATGTTTGAAACGGCTTTGACCCTGATGGTAAGTTGGAAAAAATGAGTTCATATATCCTCGGTGTGGGTGTGATGTGGGACTGAAGTGTTCGAGCGTGCAGCTCAAGTGCGAGCAGATAGCGTAAAGAGCTCCTTGATGATGAAAGTAGTGATGCATCGCTATCTCTTTATACTGGGTGGTATTTCATCGTATGTATAATTTATCATACAATGTCTAAAAATTGGCAACATTGTATCTGTCGACGGGAATAGAGCTTAATGAGTAATTTGGAAACGAGTTATGTAATAAGTAGTAATAAACTTTGTTTTAAACGTGAGCGTAATGACTTGAAATTCGGTCTGCCTCGCAATTACAGTATAAAATACAGTACATCTTCTCAAATAGGATGCACTCTCACAATCGGAGCCCAAGCTCACAATCACCATCCGCTTCCACAAATAGGGCAGGAATTCACATCTGCAATGCACTCAAACAATTCCAGCATACCCTCAGAAAAACAGCGCGCCTTCAGAATGATTCGACTGTATTGAATGAAGACATCAGTTTTACCTTGCTTCAGCATGCGAACTACCACGTGTAGATAGATGCACGGTACTCTTATTTTCAGATTGACATAAAGACTCTCTTGCGAACACATATATAGCAAAAAATAATGTTAAAAGACGTATGGTTTTACTACAGGGAGTCCTGACTGAAAATTGAGGATATCAGTGACAGAACATTCATTGTGTCACACTCTGTACTAACTTGAATATTAGTTTCAGTGGTAGCGTGTATTAAAATAAATATTTCGTCTATTTGAAGGAAAACAGTTCACTAGTGTTTCGTCTTTCCCATTATTTTGAGTAATTAGTTCTTAGGTGAGAGATCAAACGAACCTCCAGTGCGACACGAAATCTCTCCATCATGATTGCGTTTGCAGTACGAGTTAAATGTTTCCCTATCGCTCTCGAATGCAAAGCTGATTCGAATTCAAAGCTGATTCGTGGTACCTAGCTCTACCGCAGATCTCCGAGTTTGAACTCTATCCAAACCATTCCCCGTATTGCGATCTTTTAAGAGGAGCTAAATTACTGTCGCCGCATCGGAAATTGTGCGAGTGGGATTTGCGTTCTAGGGGCCGAATTCTCCAACAGTATACGTGGTAATAATAGTAGAGTAGTTTTTGAGAAAAACGTTTTATTTCAATCGTGCATGATACGTACCAACTCTTTCGTATTTTTTTCAAATGCATGGCTAATGGATTACACGAGGAAGCGATGAAGATAACGCCCAGTGGAGCCAGTACCCTTTTTTGACCCCTAGGTGGACTGGGAAATTATGGCTGAGTTATTTTTTCCCCAACGAGGAGATTCACCGGGTTGGCAAAACCGGGAATCGAACACACGACTTTTCCCGTTAAAGGCTTTTCCTCCACAAGGCTGCGAAGACCACAACTTACCAATTTGCCCACGCTGTGTGTTGTAAGCACGTAGCATTTCTAAGTCAACTTAGGAGAACTTACGCTCCTAGCTTGAATACTTCGACTACGTTAACTTTTTAAATCGGGTCCTGAACTGTACCCTAAGTGTCTGCTGACGAGTTCTGAGCAACCGAGGCAACTTTCGAGTCATCTGATTGATAAGGGTGCTTGATTGGCCCTCACTTGCGCTTGTCTTACGTAATTGTTCTCTGTAAGTAATCAGTACATTCTGAAATGGGATATTGGGTTCGTGTAGCATTTTAGCTGCTTCCAAATGTGGTTTTCATGTGATCATCAAATAATGTTGCACTGTTATTAAATTGGGGCAATTTATACTTTCGTGATATGTCTCAAGTTTCGATGGGAGGACCATTGAAATAAAGTGAGGGGATGAAAACGGCAATGATCAATTCTGTGTCATCCTGCGAAAGAAATTTGTTTGCCTCATACTCAGCATAAACTACAGAGGTGGTGTAACGAGAAAATGGACAGTATATTATACATGACAACAAATATGTCTTTATGAATGATTTCATCTTTAAAAACTCATCAGCAAATAGAAGCCAATGTTTATAGCCGGGAAAAAATTAGGGTTGTCTTTTAACAATGAAGTAATAAATCTTAACGAGCAGAATTTAGTCCTTCGCTCATGAATATGAAATCCAGCCCGTGGATCGAACCCTGTTACCCAGCGCATATTTTGGAGTCAGAGAAGCTGTTTCAGCTTCACAGTGAAGTACTGCAACGATTCAGCACTGCAAGAATTGCACACAAATTATCAGTACGACAATGATAAAACCTGCAGGAAAACGCGAAGCAAAACTCAAATAGGCATATCCTGTGAGATGTGAACAGTAAATTATTCACTCGCTTTATATCGTAAAGGACAAAGTTCACGGGTAAGGATAATTATATCGAGGCGTGCATTGAGTGACCCTGTGTTGTGTATTCTTTGTGTCTCGCGAAGTGGAGACCGGACACGAGCGTCGCCACCGGATGGAGATTGTGCAGCGCTGGTCCTCGAGTTCAGTTCACCAGAGAAACTAAGAGAGGGGAGCTACCATTATTTCTCCCTTAATTTAAAACTCAAATGATGTACTCGGGAATTCTAGAACTTTTAAAAAGTTGCGTTGTTGAGTTTGCAAATTATAGAGCGCGCCTCTTAAATGCATTATTGAATGGAAAGATGAAATGTAATTGGAGAAAAGGAAAATAGAAGAGGAGACGTTTCAGAAAAGTTGATGCGCAGAGGATTCCTCACAACGCACATTAATGATTTGAATGAGGTCATGAAGAACGATTGATTTGCATGAATAACGCACCAGTTAGTTAAAAGTTCACGTCCCCTACATAAACGACAGCGAAAATAAGTGACAGCCTCATCCATTAGACGCTAGAGACTTTAATCTCTCCTGCCTTTGCGATTCAAAGTGTTTTTAATTCGAAATTCCAAGGAACGACTGCTTGTATGGCAAATAAGTAACTAAATTAACAATAATTGAGAATTCTTCTCTAACACGGATTTTGATGCCTCGAATGATAAATTTCATATATGTTCAGTGGCCTACTTTGGAAAGAGCTTTTAATCGGAGACTTGCTTCGCAAAAATTCTCATACTTTCACTTTGCTATGGGGGAGCTTCTTTATCTGGGACTTGCGAATGAAAACTTCGCAAAAATTCTCATACTTTAACTTTGCTATGGGGGAGCTTCTTTATCTGGGACTTGCGAATGAAAACTTCGCAAAAATTCTCACACTTTAACTTTGCTATGGGGGAGCTTCTTTATCTGGGACTTGCCAATGAAAACTTCGCAAAAATTCTCACACTTTAACTTTGCTATGGGGACTCTTGGACGCGGCCAGTCACGAGGCAACATTTGCGCAGCAAACAGAAATTCTCGGCGCAATTGTCTCGCTTCAGCACAATTAGGAACGTTGACATGGTGATGGTGGTAGCAGAATTAGCACTACCTGAGCAGTGAAGGAGCGATGCTTTGACGCGATGTCAGTATGCGCTCAAAATTTTTGTTTAAACATGGAAATCAATCATTATGGAATATGAAAACAAGAAACTCTAAGCGCATACAAATGAGCCAATGGTTACATAACAGGAAACCTGACCTAAAATATGAATTAAGTTCGTCTGATGAATCTGTTCCATTTAAAGTAACTTATTTTGGTGAATAAAGAAATTCACTGGAAGTTTTAGCTCACTTCATCACATGATGATAACCTTCAAAATTCTCTGTTTAAATTGGAGGATGAAATGCGAGAAAGTCATCTTGCATTCTAAAACACAAAGGACGTGCCATCGTTCAGTTAGTAAGTGCAGATATTCCTCAGTGCTCAGCCCCGCCAGTTCACACACGGCGAATAGTTCCACCATAATACATCTTACGTACCTAAGGTTACGCTGACCTAACATCAGGCTGGCTAAACTCCTATTTATACACGATATTGCTGCGCAATAGAATCAGCATCCTATCCGAGCACTACACACTTTCTTCGTATTGCAGGGCCAAGTACGGTACAGTACAGTAAAGAACAACAAATGCCTTGAACCATGCGAACTTTTATCACTCTACTATCTTGTCCGTGGTTTATTTTGATTCACAGTAATTTTCACTGGAGTGTTCGATAAACATCTATGTACAGTATTATTACTGCACTAAATTATTATCCTTGCCCGTAGTGCAGTTACGCAAGTTGGGACAGTCTATGCGGTAATGAAAAACAATGATAGGGAATAAAATGGGTCATTTAACACTCGCTGTAACGGCTGAACCATTCAAAATGATGCTAAAGTTCAGTCACAGAACTTTCCTGAGCCATTTTCACCAGTGGGCATATGATTAAAAAATTCACAATTCTTCATAATTTCAATGGAATATTGTTTCTGGCTTTGAGTGAACTAATAATGGTTATACAATCAGTTCAACTTACGAAAAATGTGAGATAAAGGAACATTTCCCGTTAACAGTCTCTTGATAACTTCCAGAAAACGGCGAAAAACGTAATGTACTGGGATTTTATTTTTTTAAAGAATTTG
Source organism: Platorchestia sp. MABIK (assembly GCA_014220935.1). NCBI lineage: Eukaryota > Metazoa > Arthropoda > Malacostraca > Amphipoda > Talitridae > Platorchestia > Platorchestia sp. MABIK. The sequence goes on from JACJUY010000705.1 coordinate 250,780, forward strand.
TGAGTGACATAGAAAGGAGCACTTCACGTTTGCATTCTCATAAGAACTTCATGGTGTTAGCGTTGCTCCATTTTAAGACAAAAGCTCAAAATTACAACCAGTCAAATCCATCTGCTTTGTCATCGCGCAATGCGTATATATATATATTCATATTTACGTATATGTGTTGCGAGAGTCAGGCAACTCATGGCAAATACGTCACCTCTCCAGAGGTGTAACAACCTTCTTTGTACAACAAGCTTTGCATTTCCCTCTGAATACCCAGGAAAATTCCTCTCCATTGCAATTTTCGTGCCAAATCAACTGTTATTATTTCACAAATCAGCTGTTATTATTTTATGAATCAACTGTTATTCTTTCACGAATGAACTGTTATTATTTTGAGCGCCTTTCAACCACCGCCGCCAGTCTGTCATTTCGAGGAGCTACAGCATCAGGCGCCGATTGAGAAGTTCTCAGCCTCTCACCAGCCTCGCTCACACGTCAACAACTGACGTCTACTGCAGCTTTTTATTGTTCATTACAGCGTAGGATCTTGTCCCAGAAAATTTATATAGATATTACGATGGGTTATTTTAGTGTCGCGAGTATTTTTGTTGTTCGTGTAAAGAAATGTCAGAAATTTCTGTTGGTAAAATTGTATCTGTTGCTCCATTTGAAACATGAGCCTCATTTCTCTTTTTTTGAGAGCGATAATAACCCCGCAATTACTGTTTTAACTCAAATGAAATGAATAATTTTATACGAAAAATATTTTACTCAATAGTTACTATCATTGTTAAACGAGCATTGAAATCTTGAGTAAAGGGTAACGAAAAGTATTCCATTTGACCTGCCGAGTAATTCTCTGCGAAATTAATGCTGGGCAGAAGCGACTTTATGGGCTTGCCAAATTTTGAGAAATACGTTAATTTGAAGTAACTTTCTACTAGGTAACGGTTGACCTTTTCTTACATTATTTTTTCACTACAGAAACTCAGGTATCAAAATTTTTTTTTGTAAATGAATTAAAAAAGGAAGCTTTGAAATCCGTTGATCGTTTAATATAACTTAAACAATGGTGCTTGTTGCTATATCTAAAAATATAAACTCCAAAGACGTCAGAAAAGATCACAAAGCTTGACAAAACACCGTGTATAAAGTAGAGAAACATCGACTGAATTACGAACTGGATCCGGATACAGAACACGATGAAGGTATGCAAGCGGTACTGCAGAAAATGAAACAGCGTTGACGGCGATGAGATTGTTGGATTGTTGAATTCTTGCTTTTATTCATTGCTAATTTCCCGTGCAGCCCAAATGGCCTGCAATGGAAACAGCTTCTTAGAGACTGATAAAAAAATCCAACAGCACTGAGAGCTTTCATTTGAAACTCGAGCAGCGATGTGGCAGGAAATGAAAGTTGGCAGCAGGTCAAAATGAAACAGAACGCATTTTCTAGTGTGGAATGAGCATAGCACGGCCATGTAGCCAATTGAAAATGGAATAAACAACCTATTCCATAATTTGTGGCCCAATGAACTCTAAATCAGTGGTTCTTAAAAAAGATCTCATTGAAGTTATTTAAGAAAAATTTTAACTTATTTGGTTTGTAAAGAGATGAGGGTTAAATATAATGAATGTCCTCCTCCTCAAATTGAAAATATTCAGCACTTATACTAATGTACAATGTATGTTTGATTCGAACTTGCATCTCTCAAAATGAGATAGCGTGTGATTCCAGTAGTTGAAAGTTACGTTTGACGAAGTAAAATTTTGTTGACTATTCCGTCACTCAATTGAGGATCATCCGGAAAAAATGTCGCTGTGTGAGGAGCCTAGGCTACGTCAAGGATGATAAAAGAACGATTTTAGCGAATTACCGTTATTGAGGTCAAGTCAGGTCAGCGTTTAGCTTAGCTTTGCAAGACTGCAGCAGCAGCGAACATTTATTGAGGAACGACTTCAGAAGACGCAAAATTGCCTTCAAATTAGGATTTCATTGCTCTTCATAGAGATAAGAAACTGCATTAGATTGACGAGTCAAAAGAGGAAGTTATTAAAGTGCTTTCTTCTCTACAGAATTCAGATCACGAATCAAACATCATTTCATGTAACGAGCGTTTCAGGTGGCTTCAAAGTGAAGCATTCTGCAGATCAGGGGCATCATATCTGCATGCAAAAATTGCTCCTTTTAAGTGCTTCAAAGCTCTAATTCAAAGCCTGTGCATTTGTATAAGTCATCGAATGATGCAATCGGAAACCCAAAATCTTAAATTGACGAATACGAATAACATTTTTGCATGAAATTCAGATTTGCATTGCATCAATCAGTAATCAAACACCTCAGGTATTCATACCTGATGTCAAAGGGGAATAAATATGTTCTGTATTGCTGTTCAGTCGCTTGAGTTTGTTAACTCCTCGAGAAGAATATGGCTTTACTTTTTGATGAGAAATGCAGCCTGAACAATCATGGATAGATATATCGATTGTGTTGACTGAAATTATTGATAGATTACTCGCCATGAACGCGATCTGATATTCGTGCTTTTCTATTTTCTCAAATCGAACAAAATGAAAAAAAGCCTTTTTTTCAAACGACTGTAGCAAGTATAATCAAGAAAACTTTCTCGATTTCCTTCAGCCATTCTTCTTGTTTCTGGGTTTGCGTGGCTCATTTTACAGGCGTTGTGCTCACTGTATACTGATAATTTATAATTCACGATGGTGAGGAGAATGGAAAGCTGCTTTACAGGACCGAATATACTTCGAATGTTCACATAAATTCTACAGCTTTTGCCAATACTCCGGTCAAGTTTAGAACGTTCATCACCAATCAAAGTGCCGGCACCCGGAGGTTGGACGCTGCTTCAAGAGCTTTCCAGAGTCAGAGATGGACTTCAAAGTGCTCTTGGTTGAGGGATTCATCACCGGGGAGAATGAAGGAGAGCCAGAAATAACGCTTTCAGCATTTCTATTCGTGATGCTGGAGCTTTGAGAGCACTTGACGCGGTCGCCAGCCTCAGGGTGATAATTTCCTGGGGTAACTGCCGCCTTGTGAGACAGCCTAATTGAGCTCTACGAAGAAAATTTTTCGTGATTGAGCATCTCGAGGCTCAGGAGCAATGGTTCCTCAATGACAGGATTTTGCGAGGCCGTTGACGACGAAGACTTTGACGCTTGACGTACGTACTGTGCACGTTAACGTTCGATACGACACATGGGCCAAGTTGTGTACGTGTTCTTTTAGGTACCAAAAGAGCAGATGCTGGTATATTTTGTGTGGAGTGCCGGTTTAGCATGTGAGCTCAGCGACGAGTGTGCTGCACAGTTTGAACAGTAAGGCTCAACTTTTAGGTACCAAAACAGCAAGTACAGGTGTACAGGCACAGTTTTTGCGTGTGAGTTTGTACAGTTCGGCTCGGTGAGTTGTGGATTCATACAGACTTTGCGCCTGTGCGCCTACCGGTTCTCGCGTGTATCGTTGTGGTCGTACCTCCGCCCCCGAGTAAGCCGCTCTAGAGATTTTCCTCCTACGACATTTCCTTTGTCGCAATATACAAAGGATTCCTGAGCTCCAATTGACCGCGAGAGTACATGCAGGCACATGAATGGCCATTAAAACTGGATTATTTCATTCCGCAGCAGAATACTCTAGGGTCAGTTCACAATAATAGAGTTTCTAGTACCTGCACCCAATTAGTTCTTACTATAACTTGTATGTTTTTATAGAGTTTCTAGTACCTGCACCCAATTATTTCTTACTATAACTTGTATATTTTTCTCCTGTGGGAAGGGATCCATAGTTAAACTATTGTGCTCGTGCAGTCGTTTTTGCTTTTTCTCATTTCACTCTTGCTTAGCTTCTTGATTTCAGGAGCAGCTGTCGTGTCACTAATTCGGAAATAAATTCATGATTGAGTCGCGCAAGAGCGATCCATAACTGAGCTCGGATTGAGATCAAACTAATACCATAATAATTTTAGCTCCGGCATAGATAGAAGATATTAAATTTTGCAGTTTCTCTCTTCCTTGCTATTTGAATACTTCAAAGCGTTACGATTTGATTTCGACCACCGGTAAACGGACTTGGTACCGGGTTTTGACGTGTTAGTCTGCGGACAGTTCGGGCAGTTTGAGCTAAGCAGTTCCAGATGAAGAAAAGTTTCTGAAATATCGGCGTAGCTTTCGAGTTTACAGTTTCAGAATACGGTCTCATCCGAATCTGCTGCGCTGCTTGAAAATATCTTCATGATAGATCCTACTGATTTTCTTACAGGAATAATAACTTCCGACTAATCAGATCATGTCCCGGTGTTCCTTATTACGGAAAATGTCTTTATTACTTGTACCAATCCACAAACTGAAACTTAGTCGTTTCGTTTCTTAAATGTGAGATAAAGGAGCATTCGTATTAAAAAATTAGTACGACCAATGAACATTTACTGGGCAATAATGCGACAAACGTTACTAAAATTATAACGATTGCAAATAATCAATGTTGTCCGATCATCACTCGTACAATTACCCGAAAAATTTACGAAAGCCTGGATTACTGAAGACATCGTCATCGAAATAATGAAACGTCAAGTATACCTAGTTCTACTTTACGGAGGGAGAATTTTCAAAGAAATGTATAACAGATTCAGGAAGTATGTTATTAGTCAAATTAGGCCATCGAAAAAAACTACTTTACGCAGAAATTTACTCAATTTAAAACTGATATTGGAGCAAACCTGGCTCTAACTTAATTCTTTCTATAAACCCAGAAATAGTAATACGAAAACTATCGAGCCCGTTGTTCAACATAATGGAAAATATCACGAGAAGAAAGACATTGCGAATGTGTTTAGCAACTTCTTTCTTTGTAAACATTGGAAAAAATGTTGCTGAGGATATTTCTAGTTAAACTACTGACCACTTGGAATACATGAACCATGTCCGTGAAGAGAACCATTTTTTCAATGCGCCCATTACTTCCTCCGATGTAACTGTGTGCATGAGCAACCTGAAGAATATATCAAATGGAATGAAAGCGTTGTCAGGTCACTTATTAAAAGGTGTAGCTGAAATAATAGCACCGTTCATAAACAGTTGCATTTCTTAGGTATTTTTCCGAACTCTCAAAATTGCCAGAGTAGGCCCTATTTTTAAAATGGTGGTAAAACTTGCGTTAACAATTATATACCTATTTCTGTGCTACCAATTATTAAGCAAAATATTCGAGAAAATTGTATCCAAAAAGTGTATTCCCATTTTGAACAAAAATCATTTCTCTATGATAAACAATAGGGATTTCGTTCAAAAAATCAATTACACAGTCTGTATTAAATTATATACATTACCTCTATTCCATTATACAGGATGGAAAACTTATTTTCTCCGTGTTTCTTGACTTTTGAAGAGCATTCGATTGCGTAGAACGCAATATTTTACTCTCGAAACTTCCCTGTTATGGCGTTAGAGGAGTTACACCTGATTGCCTCAAATCATGCCTAACAAATCGGAAGCAATACGTTACCATTGACGAAGCTCAGTCCGATCTACTGACAGTTAGTCATAGAATACTACAGGATATGTCCTTGGGCCTCTATTATTTTTATTCTTCATCAACGATATAGTAGAATCTACTTCATTATTTGAATTCATTCTTTTTGCTGGCGATAGCACACTTTTTACGACCCTTACTGGTGAAAATCCATTTTTAATTCCAGAAAATAAAAATAATGAGCTTCAAAAAATTTCAATGTGGCTCAAAGCAAATAAAAAAAGTCAAAATATTGATAAGACAAAATACATTATATTCTCACACAAGAGGAATGCGTTTCTTCTGCTCATTAAAATTAGTGATGGTGTTATTGAAGGCACTAACTTCAGTAAGTTATTGGGAATTATAAAAGATAAACATCTGACCATCAAGAAACATATTGCACATATCAGTACAAAATTATCAAAATCCGTGGGAATCCTCAATTAGGTGAAAAATGTATAATCTGAAGAAGCAATAAAAATACTTTATCGAACGCTCATTTCACAATACGGAATAGAAACATATACAGATAAAAATAAAAACAATAATATTATTTGCTCTTTGCTTCGCAAAAAAGCACCATTGGAGCGGGACGAAAATTAGAATACAATGCTCCCACGAATGTTTCATTCAAAAATTTAAAAGTACTCAAGTTTTTGGACCCTCACAAGCTTTTATTAGGAAATTTAATATATAAAACATTGGAAAATGATGGCAACAAAGATCTTAAACAAGTGTAAACTGCACAAAGTGGCCATCATGATCATGCAACCTGAAATAGAAGACACTTCATACTTCCCTATTTTTTAAAATACCCCGGTCACAACAAAGTATCCTCTTCATTGAAACCAAGACTTGGAATTTGATCCCTGCTGAGATCCGTGAAAAAATTTCTTACAAAGCTAGCTTCAAAAACGATTCTTGAATCCTTATTTCCATCGGAATATTGATCCCATAGGGTAATAAAGTCAAATCTTTTCTACTAGATTGTTCATCTTGATAAGTTAACTTAGCTTGATTAATGACATAGATCTTCAGTGTTTTCTAGAATATACTGTTCTCATCTAGCCCACATTAAATACTATTGCAAAATTAACCATCAAATCTTTAGCGAACCAATTCGTTGATGAGTTTAGTGTGCGACTAGGTAAAGTGAATTAGGTTAAACATATTTGCGCGCCTCAAAATAATTTTGATAATAGGATGCCCTAGAAGTCGCTGAATTTATTCGGGTCCACAAGTAGCTATACTCAAATATGTCCATTGTTATAGCCTTAAGAAACCATCTACCGATGTATCGCTTGGAGTTAAAATTAAATTGTTCGTAAAATTTTCTCAGATGTCAAGGAGAGTAACAGAAAAAGCATTTGTTTATGAGTACCTAAAAACTATATGTTGAAAATGCATCACATCTTTTAAGTTCTTCAAGTCATTTTAACATCATCCCCTTGATGGTGTAAAGCTACGAATTGAAATAAATTTATAATATCGATGCAGTTCTAGATGAAAAGTCTTCAAGCTTCGACGTAAGTAAAATTTGAATAAATATGGACTTAACATTTGAAATGACATTGTCCTATTGAGAAAGTTATTGTGCACGGCTGAATAATAAGAGCGTTTACATCGACTGGTTTTTTTCTGGAAGATGGAACGAACAATGTACCACACGGTTTAGTGACTCATTCATGTGGAATTTTAGTAACTTCTGTGAAACTCGCAAACATCAGAACATGAAGTGTCTATGGGAACTCAAAGCCGCAACAATCAAATTTTACACTGACAAACTTTTTGAAAAATTTGTCACGCGTTGCGTACGTGCCCTGTTTTAGGCCCAGAGATGGTGTCACTCGGTCACCTTGTTGTGCCATGCATCAGAATATAAAACTACGAAAAAGTCAAAGTAATATCTGAAGCCCTACAACTCTGCCGCATTGGAGCTCCTAACAAAACATCACAAAAGAAGTCTTCTAACTCAAAGCTCTCACGCCGAGCAAGGCCCTACAGCAACAGGTTGTGATCTAGAAAAAACCTTCAGAGAACCAAAATGAGGTCATTTTTCACTGAAATGCGAATGAAAGTAGGGTATCTTCCACCTTCTCACGTTACTGCTTCAATAATTTATTGTACAAAGCAGAAGGTCTTGTTTTTGATGAAACATCAAATGGAACAAACTTTGGGCGCAGAACGTTACTACGCAGCTGTCAAGCTCTACCCTAGGGCATAGGGGAGGCCATATGAAGTATTGTATTACACGGGCACTTTGCAATTTTGTTATAAATAAGGCCATCTTTTGTGCAATTTCAAGTCGCCTGAAAATTTTCGTCAGGGCTTTTGACGTCATACGAGCACTTTTCAATTGGGTTGATAATTACGGAAAAAGCATACTAAAAAAATGATAGAAACAATCGTGCTTTATTGAGAGTCATGTGTTGTTTGTGAAGAACGAAAGTATTTAATGCGTCCAAAATTCCGTCAATGAAAGTTGCATTATTCATTCGTAGAATTGTTCACACTATTAAAAAGAATCAAACTCACATATCCCATCTTCAAATGAGGTGCATAAAAAGTGTTGCAGTTCGGGAGAAAATTTGTAGAAACAAAGTGACGGTGTCAATACAGTGGCATTTTCATCTTTCCATGATAATAGAAAGGATAAAATGCTGATGAATTATTTGCATTTCTAAGTAACAGGATTGTGAACACGTAGATCTCAGATTTTTTGTGCACCACCTCCTTCTCTAGTATAAGCTGTTCAATTCAGTGAAATTTCTATTCTATAGTATGAATAGTTAATAGTATAATTCAATTCTCTATAGAAGGCATCAAAACACTAATATTTGTTCATACCAAGTGCTTGATTGTATTGTACATATACATATGCTCCAGTTGAGAGCTTTACCTAAGCCAAAATTTGTGTTCAAAACCCAATAGAAAGTCTCGCTATGAGACATCTCTCAGCACCAGCACTGGCCAATATTTTTACGTGTTCTCATGATATCTTAAGTAGCTGGACGATTGTCCTCCTGATTTTAACCCTTGTTCACAGATCGCTACGTTAATGACACATTTGTTCTATTATGACTGCCTCCGCTCTCTGAGCAATTTTTAAAATACAAAAAAAAATAGCTGCATTCAGACGCCAATCGATGAGGGTTTCATAGTATGTTCTATTTTCAAAAATGTTAATCTTAAATTAGAATATTTGTATGTATATTTATAACAACTGATTATTTTCCGTTGGGTAGCATTAATTCGCAAATTAAAAGAGTTAGTCCAAGCAGTACACATTACAGGCTATTATGGACAACAATAAAGATCATTTATGCTACTCCTTCCTGTATTTTGGAATTAAATTCTAGTGTTGAGAATATTTCCAAATCTTCCCATTGCGTCACACTATGCAATGTTCCCATATTAGCTAATGATTTCTAAATTTGAGGCTGAGCTTCAACTCAGAATAGGCTGAAAATTTTAGGAACTTTGCGTTGTTTTGAGTGAAAACTTGACCTGAGCAATGCGGACAACTCATAATCCTCGCAAATAGTCAATAGATAACTAGCTGTTTATTACACCTGCTGAATTCTATTTTATTTACATTTTTCTTGAAATGTTTTTTCCTAATATTTTCTTTCCACCGAAATTTGACATTTGATTCTAGATATTCAGAGATCTGTTATTGATGGAGCTACACCTCGAAACGTTATTTGTATGATTCATTTCCTTGAAAAATTTTTCTTGCTGAAGTTTTCGAAAAGCTTGCGATCCAGGTAAACCACTCCCTTATTCAGAAAATTTATCTTGTAATACGTCCTCGCGAAAAGAAATCGAAATAATAATTTTCAAGTCGCCCTGTATTTCCACCATCAAAACCAAACAACACACCAACTCACTCCAGAGGCATTCATTGGCGTTAGGGGGCAGCAAAATGTATCTCTATCACTACTTGCATCACAGGTCAATGGGCGCAGTTCAGCTCATCTTGCTGCACCAAATGACCCCAAGTAAAATGATCATTTCTATAAGGAGCATTAATGTTCTCTTCTTGAGTTCTGCTCAACCAGGGAATCCACTTGTGCAAAAATAAGAACCGCTTTCACAACACAGAGTACGAAATAATACATCAAAGCCGTCCTGCTTTTCAACCAAGCAAAAAATGCTTCAGAATTGAAGTCCCTCACACCGGCGCTTAATTTGCGTCAACACCACCGATGATTTAATGTGGAAAATCCGTTGAACTAGATCCCCGATCGTGCATCGGCGGAGCAACAACCTGCCAACGTCTCCCTAGGGAGGCTTTTTTTGTGAGTAGGCGTGGAGCTGCAAAAAGTTGAGCCTGTCTTGCGGTAAACAGTGTCTGGGAGTTCAATAGCTTTCATATTTCGCTGGTACACTCGAAAAAAAGCCAGAGTGCGACCAAATTAGAGCCCGCAACATGAAGGAACGCACCAAAAGTCGGAAGCACCAAAAACGCGCTTGAGTTGTCAATGATCGGCTCTTCATCGATCCCAAAGGAGCTCAGCGAGGTGGTCGACCTACTGATGAGCCTTTAACGAATTACTTGCATGAGGTATTGACTTCATCTGAGAAATGCTCCTCCGTGAACCCATGCAGTAATATTGATGACCCTCCTGCTTTTCTGAAGAAAAAGTTGGGGCTTATCATCAGGAAGAAACTTCAGCAAATGAGGAAATGAGCTCATCTCTTTTTGGACGTTCTGTTCAGCTAGGTAGTTGACCTGATCAGCCTCATCTTCTGTCAACTTTACAGGAATTACAAATGAGCAATGATGCTTTCTGGATCTTTTGAAAAAGTTTGGCCTCGGGGGGCTTCTGATGACGTAATACGAGTACAGTCATCGATATACGTACTGTGTGTTCTTTCTTGGCCTATGAATCTGAAGAGCTTTACGAAAATATTCGAAACCTCATTTTAAAACTTGCAAACTTTTGTAAAAAAACGAGAAGAAAACTGTTCCCGCAAGAAATGAATTACAAGGACTTTTTCAGTGCCTTGACTGATTATATGCTAGCGTTTTGTAGCTGAATTCGAAACTGAAGAATTTTGCACAATTCTATCAGTTATCGACATGATTAAAAGGAACGGTGCAGTTCAATGACGAGTTTGTAATTCTTCTCATTCGTGTTCTTCACTTCAAAGCAAGACCCAGTCTAACTTTTTTGCCGGGCATGCATGTTTTTCACCACCTAAGCGATTTAATTACTGGGGCGGATAAAAACATGCATGCAGGCGGCGAAAAAGTTAGACTGGGGAGCCGCACTTGCCAGTAACTGCTCTACCCTAATGTCATCAAGATCGCTATTTAGGATTCATAATTTAAATAGAGAAAGAACATCTGGGAATAATTCAAACACGTTTTCTTGTGGAAAACAAATGAGAATTTTTCAGTTTTGAATAGGAAAAGAACATCTGGGAACAATTCACACACTTTTCCTCATGTTAAAAATGAATGAAAATTTTTTAATTTTAATTAAAAAGAAAAGAATTGGGAACAATGCAAAAACTTCTCTTTATGTTAAAAAAATGGAAGGTCTTAATCTTTTTTAAAATGAAGTATTGAGAAATTAACTGGATTCAAAAACTTGCGACTCATGATGAATTGGACGTCTTCACACTTCTTTATCATCAGTCAGCACAAAGATTTATCGCAGGAGCAGTGTGCTGCCCAGACATTTTCTGTGACTTTCCTTTTCAAGCAGATCATTTCTTCAAGAGAATTAGAGTAAATACCAGCCCTATTTGGAGGTTGCCAGCCCTATTTAGAAGTTACCAGCCCTATTTAGAGGTTACCAGCCCTATTTGGAGGTTACCAGCCCTATTTAAAAGTTAACAGCCCTATTTAGAAGTTACCAGCCCTATTTAGAAGTTACCAGCCCTATTTAAAAGTTACCAGCTCTCTCGCTCTAACCTCTACTAGAGCATGGTTAGCGTAGCACCTTAGCGCACGCCTGCATGAAAATAAGGTTAACCGAGTCTAACTTTTGATCTTTATTGATTGAGCTACCAAAGTCAACATTGCTTCTACTCTGAGTGATTGAAATCATAAATGCTCCATCGAAAAAGTTTGACTTGGAAAAGTCGGGACTCAGACCTTCGAATTCTGCTATGTCATTAATTAAGTGTAGGACGCCGTCCATCTAGTCGTCACCAAACCGTGATCGCTCAACAGATGCAGATCGGACCATTTTCTCGCCCAAAATTTACACTTCGTCTGCAATCAAGGGAAATTTGTCAATGAAGAGCACCCAGGATCTTGCAACTCTATTTGATTAGAAGATGCTCATTAGTCGCAGATGCGCTTAGGCCTGGAGTCTCTTTACGGTCGAATCTGATTTGAAGATAGATAAAATGTCAAAATTCTGGCTAAAAATGGTCAAACTCGTGACCTTCAGAATAAAGGAGCGGTGAAGACGCGGCGCAGGGGTTCATCTTCAAATGCATTTATTTATTTACAAATTTTCTATTTTAATGGGAGTCAGACAAATCAAGGAAGCTACAGAATTCACAAATTGAATTAACTCACAGTTTCTTGAAGAGGCTCGAATCGTAGTCGTCAGCTCCTCCCTGCTCAAGAATAGATCATTTTAACTTTAATAACTCTGTTAAAACGCTAAGTTTACTGAAATAAAAACACATAATATCTCCTCTAATGGCTAATCCGATTAATTCAGCGAAAAAGTGTCAAAAAGTTCAACTTAACTTCCAACAAAGAAGAAAAAATTCATAATTCACACCTGTTTAATTCCTGTTGAGGAATTTGTAGGTGCTATTGTTGGTGGGAAATTTTCACGTTCCTTTGGAGCGCAGCACTCTGGGAAACTGAAACTTGATCAGCTTGCTTGAATATTTCAACTTGAAGAACGTTGTTGCATTTAATAAACTTACTTGAACGAAAGTCATGCTTGGCTGTTCAAATACGCGACTTAATCATTCCGCAGGAAGTTCATTAATTAGCATCGAGACTACGTCAACTAAACACACAAGCTAAGTGACGCAGATTGAATTACGCTAGCAGCGTACACTCTTGCGTCGCCTGAGCAGCTGAGGCATTAAACCAGACTAGAAGGATAATGCAACCACGTGTAATGTATCTAACATTATTTCTCTGATATATCAGCGCTGCGTATGAGTGGTAACAGAGTCTGAAATGCGTAAAGCATTTCTTACGCTTGGTGCGCACAAAAAACGTTCATGGCACACATTTAAATGTGACATCTATTAAACAAATAACTGTGAATATCTTTATGATTTAGAGCGCGCTCTAGTTTCCATTCTGCACCTATAATTTCAATTATTCTTAGTCATGAAACTGTATTGTATATTTAAGTACAGAGTTTCGTCAACGCACGTTGTGTGCCAGAGATGACGCGAGATTTAAGGTACTCTGTTTTCAAGAGAGAAAATTTCACATGACGCCTACAAAAAAGAAATTTGAATTTTTTTAACAATTATATTAACGCGTGTAAAGAGAGCAGCATAAATGGTATATACTCACATAGCTTAAATTAATAAAAAAAGCATGACAACAGTAAGTTAAGTGCATATATACCGGACACATTCTAACGAGATGAATACTAGTGCTCAGAGCACGTTCCTTTTGTCCGCTGTTATAAAAAATTATGTTTGAGTTCTGAAGGGAAGCCAGAGATCCGCTGTTATAAAACTCACATGAATAACATCAGAAAGCAGAACTTTCAGAGACTGCAAAACTTGCAATGCTGCCTTCACAAAAGTGAACAATGTGTGTTGCTTACCGGCATCTTTTCGTGGGATTCATTTTTTGAAAATACCATGATCGGTACATCGAAGCAAAATATTTGATTGATTGTTCACATCCTTCAGATTTTCTCACAAATCTTGGAAGTTTTGCGTCTGCAGCAAAGCTTCTCCCTCTGAACAAATTGAAGAACTGGAGGGCCATCAAGAATGGTTGCTGACGAAAGGGATTAGAACGATGCGCTGGCTACATACATATATACTGTTGGTAAAATATAACATTAAATCAAAACCAGAGTACCCTTTTACATTTCTCTTGGTCTGGTGCGAAATTCCACTTAGTCGTTAGCATGGAAAACTATCTCGCAAAAGGCAACCGTTTATTCTCACTGAATCACTAAAAGTGTTCGGTAAAATTCTGCATTGTATGATGTGGGATATTCTTTTCAGCGTCCATGGTCCGACTGCGTGGAGCAGAGTTGATGCAGTCCACGCTACCCTCGCCCTCCGTCGCGTGTTGCCTACAGGCTCCGCGATAATGGCCACAATTTCACTCCCGCCTCGGAGTCGCTGAGTTCTTTCCAGGCATTGGGATCGTCCTTACCGACCTCAACTTCTTCATTAGCCTTATCATGCTCTCGTAACGTGACCTGGACTGAGTGCATTATGTGGTTTCTACCTCCAACGCGCAAAGTTTTCGTTGCTTTCAACAGTACACTGAGGTTTCGTCAAAGATTTGTTTTCAACAAATTTTGAGACGAGAACAAATTTTTAGAAAAATTTTTCTCAAGCACCGAAGCTCTGAACATCCACAACTTTTGAGGCAGATTGTGACGTTTCCTACTTCCACTTACTTGTATAATTCATCGAGGATTAAATTTGAGTAAATTTTGAGACAAGGCACAGGATTCTCAAGCAACGAAGCTCTGAACGTCTACAACTTTTGAGGCAAGCCGTGCCGTACCCTACCTCCACTTCCAAATAAAGCAACAGGTTCAAAATACGCTCTCTTATGGAAACCTAAATGGACGTTCTTGCGTCTTTGGGAGCTTCTGCAAGCAGCAGGAAATCGTAAGCCGCAGCTCCAGGGGCGCATGTCAATAATGAAGCACTCAAGCTTTTAGGTCATTGCCTGGCTCGGCTGCCGGAGGCATGCTCCTCTTTAGACACTGCGTCTGGAAGCTGCAACTTATCGAGTTAGTCTTCTCAAGCCACGTGCATGTAAAATAAAGCTTTTACTTTAGCCAGTCTTCAATGTAACTCATGGTTTGGCAGCCACGGAGTTTTAAAACGAGAATTGTTTAGGCTATGTGCTATTCGTTTGGACCTCCAGTAAATCCTACTCGACTGTAACGCTACCGTAAGTTTTTGTTCTCTACGTACACTTTAATTTATAAATTAGTTTCCAGCGGCCCATAAAACAGGTAAGAAGCTTAATGTTTTTTTATGTGTTTAAAAGTGGCTCGCTGCTCAGTGTTTTGAGAGGTGGTTCGTTTTTTCAAACTATTTTGAAATGAATATACAGCACTTGAATTTTCCCATAGATATATTTTTATCTGCATATTAAAATATATGTCAATGCCGAATAAATGGTATTTTAAATTGGATTAATACTCATGTGGAAATAGGAGTGTTTTAGCGTTTTAATTTTCAGCTTGCATGCTGATGTATTCTGTGTGACACGGGTGTCACTAAGCCATTGAGCTACACCACACGCGCCCTGTAGTGGCTGAATTTTCACCCAATGTACATTGTCTTAGAGGTCCAGCAGGCAGCGCAAGTGTACTGAAATAGAAGAACTTATGGTGCCATCTGTACCACTACGACGCCGCAAATTGTTCAACGGACGCCAGACCGTGCGTTGAGTGAGATGGGTGTGCTAGCCTGGCGATGCCCTAGTGAGTTAACCTAGATACTTCCCCAGTAAAGAATTAATGAATTCCTTTCATACAAATACTATTTTCCTTGTTTTGATTGAGGTTACCAGGCGATATAATCATTAGCAAAACCTTTGGAAATTAAAGAACTAATGATGCCATCATGAGTGTAAATGCTCCTTTACACTCTTTCTTTACGAGCATTTGTCAATAAAAATTTCTTCTTCACCCTCATAGATCGATCAGTTCGATTCCAGGGACAAAAAAGATAACAACTAAGTAAAGCTTGCCACAGATATGGCTGCTTTGGAACGTTTACAGTTCTACTCTGAATGCTATTTTAAACGTTCTCTATCTGAATACACAAGCGTTTGTGTAGGGGTGCTTGAAATAGCTGAGAAGATCGGAGGCTCTGTCCTTTGTCTTCTTCAATTCTTCAGGTAAATAAGGAAAAAATCATCGACTTGATCTAGTTAAATGATCTCAGTAACTTTGCATACTAGAACCACTGCACTTGTAAGAGCATGTGGTTACGAAACTGCTGTTCCTATGCAGAATAGAACCAGTCTGGCCGCGACCAAACGGGAGTTGGAGATGTCCTTTTTAATTAACAGCGAGCAATTTTGTTGAGGCAGCGTAAGAATGACGCAGATGCAAAGGTCGAGTTTCGCAATTCAATGCTGTGAATTGACAGGCCAATTAATTCAATTATGAGAAAATTTTTGTGCACACTTTCTGAGTTCAGTAATTGGCTTCCAAGGCCGAAACAGGATGATGGTTGCTGGCTGCAATGGAGGTTTGGTGGATTAAACTTTTTTCTCTGAGACTGCTTGAATCTCTGCGTATTAACCATATCACATCAGTATTTTTGCGGTTATGTTACCGTTATTTCAAACGTCATCAATAAACAGACACCGGCTTCAGGTAGTTAAAGATATGAGATTGAAGAAGGAACTGCCACTCAGCAGTGACCTCCAAAAAACTCATTAGGGAATAAACTTAAGAAAAAATTCAATATATTGAGGCTATTTTCGATAGAGGAAAGTATAGTTCTCTGAAGTTTTAAATGGTTAACTCATTGGAATGCGTTTTGCATACACACACGGTATATTGCATTATAGAAATGTATATTAAGCTTGCTTGCGGTTTTGAGTTCATGGTTGTTATCAATGTTGATGATGTCTGCAGCCTTGGTGGAGAAAATTCACAAATGTCCTCGTTAAGCTTCATGGAAATGAGGAAAGGTACTCTGCATGTGTAATGAAGGTAGTAAGTGGATATTAGCAGGTGATGATACATTTCTTCTTTTTAACATAGAACTCAGCGTGTATTCTTGACTGAGCAAAAACAAACGTATCACATTTTTCCACAAGTCGTCTCTGTATATACGAGTCTGCTTTAGTGCGACCACGCAGTAGGGTTTTATTTTAATTGTCATTGAAAGGCCTTCGTATGGAGTTCATATCACGCAAGGATGAGGCTAAGAAATCAATGAATAGAATTTTGCTGCTTCATAGTTGGCAGGAGCAAATTATCAAGCCAAAATATAAAGCCCAAATATTAAGCTAAAATATTAAGCCAAAATATTAAGACAAATTATCAACCTAAAATATATAGCCCAAATATCAAGTCAAAACATCAAGTCAAAATATCAAGTCAAAATATCAAGTTTAAATATAAAGCCAAAATTTCAAGACAAAATATTAAGACAAATCATGACTCAGTCACATCCAAGGCAATCGTTGGTGATGAGCAACGTTTACTTTTTTTAAGGGCTTAACTCAATTTATGTCATTCACAAAAAATGGCAATTTCCATGAGTACCTTTCGAGAACCAAGTTCTAAGTACCAAGTTCTTTTATTCCTTAAATTAACAAATGAGAAATTATTGTAATATGTAACATGGCTCACCATGCGTGGTATATCCTGCACAAAAACGAATCGTAGTTAATTTAATCACGTCCATTTTCAAAGCAACCGAATACGCTTGCCGTCCTCACCCATGATTCATTCTGAAATTGAATTGTAGTAACGAATTTTGGGTCGCAAGAATGGTAATTAACCCAAAAAGAATTGCGTCAAATAAAACTAGGTCAGCGGCCTTGTTTCTCCCTCAGAAGCGCTCTCGTATAATTACCGCAAAACAAGTCCTTTTCAATGCAGAGAGTACTCAACATCCTCGAGGCAGAAGAAGCTTTATCAAGAGTCGAATAATACTGAAACAAAATGCTAGAATTAAGTAACGCGGGTTGGAGATCACAGGGTATTTTTTCAACAAGTTTTGCTTTGAGTTGAGGGAATTTTACTCGTAACCTCTCAGTAATTAGCGCAGCAATTTTTCCGATGTGATGGAAAGACAACAGCATGACGATCCTCATCTCCTTCATTAATTTCTTGTGTAACATGCAAAAAACATCAAAAATGAGTATCAAATTTTGCATTGTATCGTTTTATGCTGGGTGTCAACACTCCATATTTTTTTCAGCTATTAAGAAGTATTCGCAATTTTGTTGAAGGTCTGTTTCCAGTATTGCTTGTATCTGGTCGTACCAAAAGTCCTGTCATTTTTTACTAGTAAAACGAGGGAAGTAGAAATGTATCAGCAACATTTATTTATTCATCAACATGTTCTCCATCGTTAGCAGCAACATCTGCCTACGTGCTAACCAATTTCTTAATACTTCGTTCACAGAAGCGTTTTTTTTCTGAGCCGAAAAAGAGCTTCAATTCATTTTCAATTTCGTCTCTGTCTTTCATAGTTTTTCCCCTTAAATGTTTTCCCAGGCTCCTAATGAGATGAAAGTCTGAAGGAGAAATATCTGGATGCAATAATGTTTCCCATTTCAGAGTTTGAATTGCGTACAAAGTCATTTGCGCCGTTAGCAGACGCGCATTGTCTTAATGAAGGATGACGCCTTTGCGATTGACCAAAGCTGGGTGCCTATTTTCTAAAGCAGTATTTAGTCTTTGTAGCTGCTGATAGTTCAGTCCTGCAGTGATTAATTGGTTGCTTTGAATAAGCTATTGATGAATTATTCCTTTCAAATCCCACCAAACAACAAAATCGTGTTCGGATTTGGTACAATTTTTTTATTGTAATTGATGTCTTGCATTTCGACCTAGCCATTGAAATTGGCGCTTAACATTGGTGTTCGTAATCTACTTTTCGTCTCCGGTAATAACCCTGTACAAAAAAGGTGCTTGCAATTGGCGGGAATGGAACGACGCACAAGCATTCATACCCTGCTGACGATTACCAGCGGAGAGATCATAAGGAACCCACTTACCAAATTTGGGCTTCATTTCCAGCTCCTTATAAGCCCGTTGAATTGTTAATGCACTCACTTTAAGTTCAAAGCTCAATTGCCTGATGGTTACTGCACGATTAGCTGCAAGTGTTTCCTCAAATAAAGCTGCATCAAATCAACTGCCTAACCTCAACCTCAAACTCAACTGGCTAACCTGCTTCTGGACCATACACTTCTCAAATATTTTTGGCAGCCGTTGAATCGGTACATCCTATGTGAAATTGAAATAGCATTCTATGTCTTATGTGTTAGATTGATGTCTCCATACTAATTGACGTGCTGAAGATAAAAACTATGAAATATCAACAAGTATTTCACGGCAAAAAGTGTATGGAAAACCAGAAAAGACTGATTACCTCATGGAATAGATCACAAATTTATACTTTTCTTTGTAACACGAGTTCAAACTTTTTACCACATAAAAATGGACAGCACTTATGGCACGACCGAATATTTTCTGCTCTCTTATTCGACCGCGTGTAACAATATGGTCACTTGGACGTGCCAAGCCATTTTTTCCTTTTCCATTAGGAGCCGTGATGTTCTATATTATTATTCATAATTCATAGCTCAAACCCTGAATTTGTTACCTCATAAAAAAGTTCCTGACTATTTTTTATACTCGCATAACACTCCTCTCTTGGTATTGATAATACATGAACGCTAAATTCAAACGAGTACGAAATAAAGTATAAACACAAGGTAACTTTTGCTTAGTAAACAACTTCAATAAAAAGTTAAGGGCAAAAATCCAAAATGTCAAGGCAAAATATCTAATCGAAATATCAAGCCAAAATATAAAATCAAAGCATCAAGCCAAAATGTCAATTCATTGCGAACACGTTCATTTCAGTATTGACCACATGGAATTTTAACAATGTGGCCTTTAATGATTTTTGCTTTAAATTTCTTAAGGTAAGAACATTATTAATTTTCTGAGGTTCTCGAAATCTTCGAAGCCGTCACGCTGATGTCCGAAGCTTCAGACCAGCCACCGCTCGCTCATGTTCTGTGGCGCGCAGCAACTCAATACTGCCTCACCGAATGCGTCATACGACCCACAAATGGAGCCAATAAACAGACTGCCTGCTGGGCTCCATCATAATTGACAGTTTATGACTTTTTAAACTCGCCTATGGAAAGCGGCCTGGACTCGTTGTCCCGAGGGAACTCTGTGACCCAAATTTGCGCTGAGCATCAAGGTCAATGAACTCCTTTGAATAACTCGGTCTTGGAGTGCTTCATCTTTTCAGGTCGGCTAAGAGACGTAATAATACTTCGAGAGACAACAAACTCTAATGTTTGGAATAAACCCTAGAGTTGGCATCTTAAGAACTTTGTTCCAGGTCGTCCATTACGAGAGAATATTACGCAACTGTTTTGTTTTTGCCCTTTTCAATGGGATAGAGTCTGGTCGGAAAGCCGCTCAGCTTATTCAAAGTGCCCGTTGAAAGCTTTGTTTTAAGAAATGGCCTCCGTGAGCCTCCTTTACGCATGTGAAGGCAAAGATATTAGCTTATTTGGCTCATAACTCTCATTTATGTGACTGTTTATTCACGTATCTTCTACGTTATAATGAACTTCCTTAGGATACATGAATTTTTCAAAAACTTCAAATTTTCAAAATACTGTTAATCAGGCCTCAAATCTCATGAATCAAACGACGAGAATACAATTTTCAGTTCATGATAGAATGAGATGCATCTTGTCATCAATTATTGTGCGTCAGTCTGCATTGTCAGTTTTAAATTGATGAATATTGTGGCACCACAAATTCACAACAATCATGCTACAGCTCTTTTGTCCGGGCGGGGTGAACGAAAATTCAACAATCCTCATGAATCTACCAGCTTTTTTTTCAAACTCTCCTTTACATACACATCGTTGGGCTTTAAAACTTGTTGTTATTTCTCATTGGTGATAGGATCTAATTAATCATCTTATTAACTTCAAAATTATTGAATTTAACCCACAAGATTGCTTAAAATGCACCAAAATCCAAAAAGAATACACAAACATATGGCGAAATTCCGCACAGTTATGCACATAAACGTGTAATAGAATGATGCATCGTAGTCACTTCATTTGTCCAGTCGCGTCACTGGGATTGTTGTCCATCTTCTTAACCGGATGAAAGAAGGGCGTGAAGTGAATGCTCAAAGCATTGAAGAGTTCCCTCTCTAACCTCTTCCACTCGTCTTCATCGTTTGTTAAAATCATCAAAAGAGCTGCACATACTGTGGTGAAAACACCACAAGAGTTGGACTGGAATCCAAGTTCTTCCTTGCCCTAAGTATAATGCCTAACTCTTCTCGGCATCGACAGGACAGTGCATAAAGAACAAAGGGGCTTCAAAGACTGCGCGGTGCGCAGCGCTACTCAACGCTAGCTGTAATTCTTGCCTGGTAACCCTCGATGGGCTCCTGAAAAGTTTCGAATGCCACTAAAAGTTTGAATCATTCAAGGTTCAGTGCTTAATCGAGCTTCACGGGGAAAAAGTAGCACATGAGCAATGCTTCAAAAGGTCAACAAGAATGAATTTCTCGTGAAAATGTCCGTTTCAATGCGGGTTGATCGGTCTCTAATTTCGTGCTATCACGGACTCTTTCATCTCGGGACGAATCGAGGCCAGTCAATGACTATGGTTGACCGCTTTGACAGCGTCCATACGATGCGGCAGACCTGGCTTCGTACTGTATTTTGCTGAGTTACGACCTGAACTATTTTCTACGATAGTGCAGTGAGTACGGAGGTGTTGCCTTTCAAAACACTGGCGTTTCCTGTTTTCTTGCCTTGACTGCGAAATTGTGTTCGTCACTCATTTTCTCATCATGCGCGCATTGTTCTCCTCCACAGAAGTTTTCAAGTATAAACTGCAAAGCTGAAGGCAACGAACGGTTAAGAAAATTCTTACGCTGCATATTGTCTTTAATGAAGATTCATGTACTCTTACGATAAACAAAATTGCATTTTATTTGAAATCACAGAAAGTTTTATTTAACAAGGGTACCATCTGGGATTTTGACCTTTTTTCGTCCGATTCGCTTGAAAATTGGTTAGTATATGTATTTTTTGAAAGTAAACCTTTTTTACTTCTGTCATTTTTTCGATTTAGGTCTTACTTTTTTTTTTTCAAATGAGTTTTTTGAAACATATTTATGTTTATTTCAAATTGTATCAACCCATTGAATTTTGATGCTAGAACAAAATCAAAGACAGTTTTAGAATCCTTGGAACATTTCTAACAAAGTTATATGATTCAATTTTTACATTTAGAATTTTATTTTGTGATATGCGAAACTTTATAACATTTCAAACAATTATTTTTGGGTTTGGACCTTACAAATTTTTTGGTTTTGTCACACTTGAAAAATTGAGTCAAATAACTTTGTTAGAAATGTTTCAAGGATTCTAAAACTGTCTTTGGTTTTGTTCTAGCATCAAAACTCAATGCGCTGATACAATTTGAATGGTAGAAATGTGTTATTATTCAGGAGAGCCCAAAAACAAAATAAACTATTGAATTGCAATATCACACACAATTTATGTACATGAACGCAGTTTCTTTGATCTAATTTTATGTGCAAATAATGTGCAATATTTTCCTCGTAAATTTCAAAGTAACATAAGAAATATCGTGCATAAAAACATACATAAATATATTTTATTTGAGTACTCACCATGTACCTCATTTATTTAGGTCCGGGATTTTCAACTTTTTTCGTCCGAATCGCTTGAAAATTGGTCAGTATATGTATTTTTTGAATGTAAACCTTTTTTAATCCATTCATTTTTCCAATTTAGGACTTACTTTTTTTTTCTTCCTAAAAATGAGTTGTTTTATACCTTTTTATGTATATTTCAAGACGTATCTCCTCATTGAATTTTGATGCTAGAACAAAACCAAGGACAGTTTTAGAATCCTTGAAACATTTCTAACAAAGTTATTCAATTGTTTTATTCAAATGTCACAAAAAAAATATGTGGATCCAAACACAAAAATAATTGTTTGAAATGTTATTACAAAGTCTCGCTTATCACAAAATTTTTTTTTCAAAATGTGAAAATTGAATCAAATAACTTTGTTAGAAATGTTCCCAGGATTCTAAAACTGTCTTTGGTTGTGTTCTAGCATCAAAATTCAATGAGTAGTTACGATTTGAATGGATCCTTTTCCGACACGAAAAAGAAACATACTCAATTTTTTATGATTTCGGCCCCCTTTTGGATCCCCCCTGAGGGGGATCCCTCAGGGGGGGATCCCCCCTGAGGGGTTTGGTGTCCGTAGCGCCATAATATTTCATGGCACAATAACCCATACCATAAGGATCCTTTTTCGACAAAAAAAATTTGAGTCAGGGGTGCCGCGGGGGCCCAATTTGGCCTCAGATGGTCCCCTAATTAATTAATTAATTAAGCCCATTCAAGTCCAATATTTCTTTTGAAAAAATGCATTGCTATATCCAATATTCTTACTTTTAACATCCA
This sequence comes from Platorchestia sp. MABIK, assembly GCA_014220935.1. NCBI lineage: Eukaryota > Metazoa > Arthropoda > Malacostraca > Amphipoda > Talitridae > Platorchestia > Platorchestia sp. MABIK. Next base: position 273,701 of record JACJUY010000705.1, read on the forward strand.
TAAAGGCTTCCATATTTCAAACTCAATAATTTTATGAAAATTCTGGAATTTAGCTCCTTCTGTGAATTTACTTGGACTGTACGACCATACGTGGATTCATTTTGCTGGCATCTTTGAACCTGCGTTGCCTTTCATCGACGCATTATCTGCATCAAGTCTACTGTGCTGCTCACGTACGATAAATACCTAGATAAATGCCACGATAAATACCACGATAAATGCCACGATAAATACCATGATAAATCCCACGAGAAATACCACGACAAATACCACGATAAATACCACGATAAATACCACGATAAATACCACGATAAATACCACGATAAACACCACGATAAATACCACGAAAAATATCACAATAAATACCACGATAAAAACCACGACAAATACCCCGATAAATACCACGATAACGACCACGATAAATATCATGAAAAATACCACGATAAATACCACAATAAATAACACGACATATACGACGATAAATACCACGATGAATATCACGATAAATACCACGATAAATACCACGATAAATACCACGATAAATACCACGATAAATACCACGATAAATACCACGATAAATTCCTTAGCGGCTCAGAGCTCGAGAGAGAGACTACAGTTGACTCTATCACTCTCAGACGAGGTACGACTTGTTACGGTGAGTCCTCACCATGTGTTTTTTTGCAACATTTAGATACTCTGAAGCGTGAGTGAAGACCTATGTTCAAAAATTGACCTAGGTTCCAATGTAGTCTCAGGAACCCGCTCTACATCACAAATGAGAAAGGCTCCTCTGCCGAGTGCAGAAAACTGGGATAACTTGTAAAGGAAATTCTCCCATTCAGTGAGCTTGCACTGTGCTGGATTTGAATAAGCATATGGAAAATGAATAACATACTTTTGAAGGAATCGACTGATGAATTTTTCAGCTGAGAGCATATAACGTCCAATATTTAATCATTTTTTCGCAAAAATATTATTTCATTTTCAAGTACCTAATACATCAATAATTTACTCATGATTAAATTAGGTTGGGACACTCTTGCCAAATTTAAAATAAAAATGATAGTAAAGATAGCTGATTTTAAAATCATTTTAATACGTAAACGTTTCGGCTTCAAGCTCAAGCCATTATCAACACCTGTAAAATCGAATTGAAAAACAGAAAATACGACATGGCTAAAAGACAAAAAGAAAACAACTTAAAACTAATTATAAAAAAAGGAACGGAGAGATTATACTGCAATTATACAGTCATGCTGACAGTAATATACAGTAATTCAATGGTGTCAACATTGAATTAAGAGATGGTTTCAATTGTTTTCAAAAAATAATTGCAGTTTAATCTTTTCTCTCCTATTTTTTATGTTCTGTTAATTTTAAGTTGTATTCTTTTCGTCTTATAGCCATGTCGTATTTTTTGCATTTTGATTACAAGTACTGATAATGACTTGAGCTTAAAGCCGAAACGTTCACTTATTAAAATGATTTTTAAATCCGCTATCTTTACTATCATTTTTATTTTAATGATTTACTTTTCCTAGATGTCCATTTATTTAACCATGTAGTTTTATTACCAACTTCTACCAGCGTCCAACAATAAAAAATACGCACGTTTGAAATACAAGTTCCTGCATTCGCTTTCATCGACCATCTTCGACCCCCTGATTTTCATTAGGTATTCTATCTACCTCATCAATCGACTTACTTTCTAATTTACTTTTTCTTGATCCCTATTTATATAAGCCTGTAATTTTATTCTTTTGCCAGCGTTCAACAATGAAAAAATGCGCTCGTTTGAAATACAAGTTCGTGCATTCGCTTTCATCGACCATCTTCGACACCCTGACTTTCATTAGGTCTCCTATGTACCACATCAACAGACTTCTACGATCTATTTTCTCCCTGGTACAAGCCAGCTTGTCTACCTCCCGCAATCTAAAAATAGCGCCTCCGCCCCATATCGACAGCACTCAGCTTGAAGATCTACCTCCCCCTGCACTCTACGTCTACCTCTCACCCCTGAGCGCCCTTGCTCCCAGGCAGCCCAAATAGCGTTCCCCTCGTAGATGGTGACGTCAGAGCTACAAAGGGCACCAGGTGCGCAGCACGCACACCGTCTTGTATCAGCTTTAAGTCCGTTCACAACCTACTCCGTATCTACCAGGTCATTGGGTGCCTTATTCTCCGCATCCTGTTGTGATGCATTTTTGTGGATCGACTTTACTAGAAATATGTATTTTTTAAGGTGCAGAGCTAAAAGGATTGAGTCGTATCATGGAATGCAGCAAAATTTAAATATTATTTAACGAGACTTGACTGAAGTGCTAAAACACAATTTATCTGAATTTCCCTTCTGCTCAAGAGACACTGGAGGTTCGTGCACGTGCAAAAATTCACTGGGGGCAGAGATGTAAATGACTCAAAAAATTACACTTAATTTAAAAAAAAGAATAAGAAACTCTATCTCGTTAATTTTAACCACTATATCATACAGCAGTGATAAGTCCACCCCTCTGTAAATAATTGCACACCTCTTCGAATTTACGATTGAACTAGCAGGAACAGGAATTGAAATAACACTTGTAGTAATCTAAGGAATGCGATTTTCGCTAAGTTATGTACATGTCACGAGTACAGATAAAAAAATGAAGAAACGTCTCTGACGCAAATCCGCACTTTCTAAATTCCAGAACCACTTCCCCACGTTTCGCAGCATTGGGTCCGACCATGGCTCATCAAAAATACTGCAATACGCTTCGTTCTAGCATAAGCAGAGGTAAGATAAGCATTTACGCACTGAACATTTATATGCACGGTGTGCCTGCGGCTTATGCAGCTTCCGGGAACAGCACTCCGTAATGCATCGAGCAATAAATGCCCGCGGCGCAGCAGCCATACGAAAATTTCCCTCAGGAGTGTCGGGTTCAGTGACCCTCGCTGACTACGTTGGTTTCGAGTTCAATGGTCGCATTAGCTTTTTTTCTGGCCAAAATTCTTAAATTTTTTCAATTGCTTATCTGGAATAGGATGAATTTTAAATCATTGGTGTATAGTTTTAAAAATTGTTGATGTCTAACTGAAAATTATTGTTTTAAGTGTTCTTTGAACGCAGTCTCAGCTCCACACATTATCTTGCACAACGCCATCTTTTTGATGTGTGCTCTCGAGTCTGTAGCACTATAATCCAAGTAGTACCTGCACAGTGTATTTACGAACATTGTAGAGAAGCCATGGCCTTAAAAACCTGAGCGGATTTGGTGCATTTAGTCCAAATCTTGTTATAGAGAACAATTCATCAATACTAAGACAGTTTGACTGAATTTTTCGGTACCTAATATGAATAAATTTTTACAAGATGTACTCACAAATACATACTGAGCTTGATCGGAATGTCAACTGGAGCATCACGCTATCGGAAGATCATCACAATAATTTCAGTCATTTTTCCTGAAATCGAAATTGTGGATCATCCATGTCGTGATCACNTACCACTATTTACTTTTACGAAATAGCGCATTGAAATTACTTGAATGGTCGTTCTTGGGATTGTTAAGACAGGAGTGAATTTTTAGAATAAATTGAACGACATCTTTCAGAGAACTTTTTGAAATCCTAGCGCCATTTAAAGTGCCGGTGTAAAGTTGGAATAAAGTTTCCATTGACTTATCATCGATAATCATCACAAAAGGTCCGTACTAAAGTAGTTTGTTGTTGAACAGTTCTCTTATCAGTGCTCTGAGAAAATATACGTTAGCGAACTAGAAAGAATGTACTTTATTTTAAGCGAAGAAACAAAGCGCAATGACTGAGCGAGTGGTAGAGTAATTCTATGCATTACATCCTGAGGAGCGCATCCTCTTATCCTACGAACAATTCGACAGAGAGCAATGTTTGGATCAGCAGCTATTTCATTGAACAAGTAAAGCGTTTGTTTTCTAATTAAGAGTGAGATTGATCATAAGTTAGGCTTGAGTGATCACATTTGACAGTCTAGTTGAGTAAAAAATTGAGCCCGTAAAGCATTAGTACTGCATGCAGGCTATCATCGAGTCATACGATATCACTTTATACAAACGTTATCTTTTACGGATGAAATTAGCGCTCGTTATTGATAGTTATTCATAACTTAAATCAAGCTACGTCACAGTTCAATGATGGTTCTTCGAACTGAATTTATATGTATAAATCTATCCCTGTCAGTTGAGGCATCCATAAGCAGATGTTACATAACTAGAGGACCGACTGTATTTTTAGACGACAAATGATGGACCCAAAATAAAGTTAGCCAATACTGGGAAAAACTTGGGCGCGATCTTTATTTTCTTCATTACGGAGACCATCCGTAGTGTGTGTGTGGCCAGACTGCATTAGAGAGAGACCGCATTTCTCGGAAGCGTCCTGGAACCGCAAACTTCAGGACGCTTTTCAGCGTCCCGCGCCTCAGTCCCATTCCTATTTATGAGTTCCGAGAAAGGCAGCGAACGAAACAAGCGAATATTCGCGTCTGTATATTGAACGGTGACGTGGTAGTGACGTCATCACTGGCGAGCCAATGGGAGGTCACCTTCTCATTTAGGTGAGCAAGGGAGGTGTATTGGAGTGAGGATAGGAGGACTTAGGTAGTGAGGGAAGTGAGGGGAGAGGCCGAGGGGTGCGTACAAAACATGACACAAAAATCAATATTTCTGACGGTGCCTTACTGCTCGCCGACAGCAGAGGAGTGCCAAACAATCAGACGTAGATTACTTTTTTTTGCATTGTTTTGTATTAGACTTAGCTATTAATTATGAGACCTAGGAGAGGAAATGCATATTTACAACCACGAATCTACACAATAAATGCCTGAAATTGAACTACCGGCACTTTTTTCGAAACAAGATGAAAGAACATAACATAACCTAGCCTGACCTAACTCAACTCAACCTAAATTGATTGATTAAAATGTTTCACAGTGCTTTTTGGACAGGCGACGTCCTGTAGTGCTGCTGCTTTATACATTTTTTTCTAGTCACTGAATAATTTTTCTGCCTTTGGAAGATTTTTTGAAGTTGAAATAGAAAACTCTTATTTCAAAATCATGCTGGATATTGATGGTAATCGGCCGAACATTCTTTGAACATTAATTACCCTGAATAAAATGAGGGCCTAAAAAAAAACCCTATTTTGCGAGGTTCTGTGATGCTGCAATATGCGCACCGCAGAGCCCTCAAGTGTTACTTTGTGAGAAATGTAAATTATTTGATGGGCCATTTAAAACTTAAAACTTCTTAATCGCACGGACTTGATGAGCGTATCTGTGATACAAATCTCACTACTCCACCGATACAAATGTTAGGTTTAGGCTACGGGTTTTAATTAGATAGGCAATTTTATTTTGTGTTCCTAAATAAAAGATAAACATGTTGAAAATTCAGAAAGCCATGAAAGTTGTATCATTGATTCTCTGATAGTTCATTTTTGTAGTTCTTAAGGAATGAGCTAGCAAAATTGTTTTTGTTTCATTAAACTAACACTTCGAACATTTTCGAATCACGTCAGTTTTGACGGGATGTGTAAACGCTTCAGTGACGTATTCGTTGGACACCGAAAAAAGCGATGAGTAAACTTCGCGTCTTGCGTTATCTCGTCATCATTTTCTGAATAAAAATGCATTCGTAATTATGGTTTTGCATATTGCCCTCCATCAATAGATTTTCCATGCGTTCGACGATCGCCTCTGACCTTTACATTACGAAATTGTTTGAAATATGACCAAGGCAATTTTTTATTGTGCCCTTGTATTTTAAGTAAACAGGAACGTAAAGCTCTAAAATTAGCACCCTTTGAATTTAAAAATGATAATTATTGATCTATCCCTTATTAACATGGCATTCGAAAATAATTTTAAATCTTTTGTACACGTCCCGTTCAAAATGCCGGGGTTTCAAAACATTTGAAAGAGCACGTAAATCATTTAATTCGGTTGGTAACACTAAACAACAGCATTATCCAACGATTCCTTTCGCCACGGAAAGTCAATGATAAGAGTATCAATGACTCAGGCATCAGATATCTTCAATTTCCTTAATAACCATTCTTTCAAGTACGAGCATCAAGATATATATATATACATATATACATTTAAATATATTTGAAGATGATTCCATCAATATCGATGTATACATATGTATATATATCCTAGTTGTACCCGTGTTTCAAGTCTCATATTTGGACTCGTCGGGTGGGAAAAACGCGTAGCACAGAGACGTTTCCCAAGTATTTTTTGCTGCTGTCGCTGACGAAAGGTTAAAAAGTTGCTGGCATAAAAAATATGTGTGTATTTATATATTTTGCTGGATGAATTGGTTTATCTTTGCAGTTGCTACATCATTCAGAAATTGGACGTTAGGAGCAATTTAGGCTATAAGAGCCATTCTTTAGGAATAAGAGGCCTAAAATTAAATTGCTTATGATTTTTTCCCCAACAATTCGACATGAACTAAAAGGACAAAAAAAGCCAATGGACTTGATCTCCTCTAAATTTAGGGAAGAAAACGCTTTTTACGGCTCATTTTTGACTAGGTGACGTATTGCGTGACGTCTTTGCGACGTCAGTTGCGTGCTTCACTCACCAGGTTATTTCAATCGCTATTAACTTTTTTCCTTTCGGGAAAAACTTTATTTTTTCTGGATTAAAATGGAGCTTTAGATTCACTTGAGAAAACCATGATGGATATTGAAGCAAATCAGTTGAATGCTTTTCATACATTTATTAGACAACTATTATGGAGGCATACAGTATTAGGTTAAGTATATTTGTTCAGAGGGCGCATCTAAAGGATTAAGACGGGGTGAATTTGTGAGATAGAAAATGCTGTGTTATGCAATAACAAACTAAGCAATGGTATGCGCATCAAAAAAATTAATGGTTTGCCCTTTCGCCCATCACATCTTCAGAAGACTATGATATTAGGCCGGTTGCACAGATACACAAATGAACTATACTTCGTGCCCGTGCAAGGTTATTCTAGGAGACGTGCATGGTCTGGCGCACTATCCTCTGAACATTTATAGCTAGTTTCGAGGAATAAATTGTAACTCTTATTTAAAGATAATTCCATCAATTTCGATGACGCCGAATCCCCGGAACACGTTTTATTCCTATGAATAATTAAACAATATCGAAATAGCCCACAGTTGGACAGGAATACGAGCTTTTTTTCCTGTATTGAGCATTCCTGCGACGAAAATACTTACAGGAAACACAGCTGCATCTGGGCACACGTGTCTACACAATGATGCACTGAGCAATACATCTTCTATTCCACTGCCCTCAAAGCAAGCTCCTACACACACAATAATTTGGATATAATTTGTCCGGTGTTGATTAGTGCAGGACACATGCTCAATACCAGTGAATGTACCAAAATGGAAACTTTGAATCATTTTGCAAAATGAAACTTTGATGCTCTGATTCACATGCAGGGTGAGTGCTTCATTTTGTTCCAAGCAGTGAAATTTGTTCATAAAGTCAGTGAAATACAGTAAATTTTGGTTGGAAAAAGTTTTAATTTTGTTAAAAGCACACCCGCAAAATGAAAACTTGGTTCTAACCAAAATTCACTTCCTTTTTACGGACTTTGTGAATGAATTTTTGTTATTAGCAATCAATTAATTGAGATAGTGACACTTGAAACTAGACAAGAAAGATAATGTATTTTCAATGTGAGGTATTAAAACAGATCTCGGAAAAATTTGTATTCATGGTTTGCAAGCGGCCTTATGATCGTTATTTGAACCTGCACTCCACAGCACCGTGAAATTCCTAAAAAAAACACATCAAGATGAATTTCACTTTGACCATCTACTGGAATGTATGTTTTTAAAAATACCACTTTAGGATCCCAAGCCACACATTTTCACGCACATCAACTCTATGCGCTCTATAAATTTTATCAAATTCACATCCCATCACTCCTCCGTGATACACTATCACTTATAACACGTAGTTTTTGTATGAGGGAAGAGAGATCGGCTTATAAATTTGATCAAACTTATAGAGGACATGATCGTACCCATCACAATCTTTCGCAAATGACAGATTCTTGTCTATGCTATATTGAAATAACCATCGAGTATTTCATGGGCCTATGAGCGACGGGAGTTTATGAATTTTATCGAATTCAAAGAGCAATTTAAAGGCGACTTTCTTCTCAGTAAGATTAAGGAACCCGTGCTGCATCTTTGCATTTACCAAGATCTGACAATAGGAGTCCGACATGCCCCTGGTAAACGCCCCCGTTTCATTTACCAGAATTATCTCATTATATTCCATCTACCTTATGACTCCGAGCAAAAGGAACACAAGTTACTGCAGTATTACAGAACCTGCATGGGGCTCGTTTGCATGGTTATATTTCAGCTAATGTTGAATACTATAGTGACGCATCTACCGGCTCCAGCACACAACACGTATATGAACCGGATTCGTACAGAATTAATGCCCCATGACCTTAGTGAAGCAGGGTGATACAAATAGCTCGTCTTTGTGTCGCACATTTACGTTATGTTTGAACTGACATCTTTTTGTTTTAATATGAAAATTATCCAAACATCTATCGTCGTGGTCTTTGTTTCCATTTTTTCGTGGTTTAGTTTTTGAACCAAAATAAACCAAAATATTTACGAGCGTTGTGCGCGTCCACCTATGATGAAAAATAGCACTGCACCCAAGCCTGTTGTTTTCATTTGAGAAGTGTAGCTAGGCTACAGGGATACTTTTTAGCACGCCTGTTCATATCTACAGCTGAATTTTCCTTGCCCTCTTTGTGATGGCTAACTCCACATTTTACATCCTGAAATTAAAATCTAATTCTGTGTCAAATAAATACAGTACATCTGCGTTGAAGAAACCTTTTGACTCGATTTTGAAATAAATAGATACAATTTTCAAATGGTCATTAATTACGTTGTCTCCTAGAAAATCATTAGGCGCACATGTGGAGGCATCAGCAACTTCAGTCCTTCGCCTCCTCTGTAATTTAGAGTCCCGAAATACAACGCAAGTCTAATCCATCATTGTGGCATCGCGTCCCTCAGGTGAGGCTTTATCCAACTCCCGCGACGCTAGGGCACCTGCGGAAGGGTCCATGAGTTTGTTGCTCCCTAATTACGGTGCATGGAGAACGACATCAAGCTTTTTGCGGCCGAATTAAGTTCTTGAGAGTACCATGGAAATGGTAGAAGTGTCAAAACTGATAAAGATTCATAGAGTTGCTACGGATTGTGTTTCCGACCATCTCTTCCTTATATAGTCCTACATCTGTCTCATTCTCCTGGACGTGTGATCCAGTGTTTCTCAGTTCATTTCTTACATTTTCTTCCAGACGTACGAGGTAAAGCCCCATAAAACCAACATCTCGGATAGTGTCCTAGACACAAGGAGTAGATCAGTACAGTTCTACATTTCATAGGTAATATATGTAGGAAGTAACGCCCACACCTGTTTCTCAGCAACTGCGCGGCCTGGTGACGGCGTGTTTGAAGCCCTTGCTAGGCTCGTTAATTATGTCGAGCGAGGCTGCTTGCGAAATCTGGTGTCTTCTGTGCTAATAATACGTTCATCACATCCTCACAGGAATTGTGGTGTGTCGCTCGTTCATGATGATCTATCTACTTCCTGAAGTAACATTGCTTTTGGAACTAAAATACATGATATTACCTTTGAATATTTTATGTAATCAATTGTGCAATGACTATTTGCTGTTTCCACTGTCATCCACTTTCTAAACTAACATTTCTTATGGAACTAAAAAGCGTAATATCATATTACATGCGAATATTTTACGTAAAAAAACATGTAATGACAATTTGCTGTTGGAAGAATGTGGATGGTTCAACGTTTTATTTTGCTGGGGAAATACTGACGTTAATCCTTGCTCTTTTGAATTCATTTTAAGGAACTTGAACATTTTTGGAAAGAATTAATGAATTCTGAACCACAAAATAGCACACATATGGTAGAAATAAGTGCATTAAATCTGAAATATAGTAGATCTATATCTTAATTAACGGTCTTGGATTCACTGAATAATTGAACTGCATTGTGCCTCTGATGCCCAAATAGAGGACGGGCACAACAAACACAGAAAATAGCTTCTGAATCGAAATATTAACTTTATGAGGACGGTCATGACATCGAGTTGTGTGAATTGGACAGACGTGCTGAGATCTCGCAGCTTTCTGCATGGAAAAAAGCGAGGTTTTCCGAGATGAAGAGGCCTCTAATGAAAGTGAAGGAACATCTGACTTTTCCGTATACTTATTCCAGTCTTGGAAGTCAGCGTAGCGGAATAACGAAGCTGTGTTGATTTCAATTTATCTCATGGATGACATACGCGCAAAAAGACGTAGTCATTTACTCAAAGTTTGATCTTATATTGATCATGAGGTATTTTAAAGTGTCATTTCTTAACGCTAATGGGAATTGTGGGCATATGGAAGCATGGACTCAGAAGGGGAAAAATAAAACAATAAAATATTTAATTATACAGATGAAAATAAACGAATTTTTAGTGCTCCCTTTGCCACGTTTACTGAAAGTTGAAAATGACCAACAAATTGGTCGAAACGTTTTTTTTTTATTATTTAAAAAGTTTAAAAAAAATTTGATTCCTATTAAAGCGATTTTCTTTGCTCTTTTACTCATCGTTAGACTTTACAAAAAAGCCAAACTTTTGCTTATTTCCCTAATAAAATATGCTTTACACTTATAACAGATGTAAAACACTTTCAGAAGTACAACATAAACAGAGAAATGAAACATAAACTATTTCTTTAAAACTGTACACCGCCAGCAGATGTTCCGATGCACTGAAAAGCATCCGCGTGGGGGAGCCGAGTGCGAGATCTCCTACCGCCCTATAGCGGGCAACGCTGACAGGCGACGAACTGTAATTAATTCATACACTTACCCCGCACTTCCGACATGATGTAGCGAAGTAATTTAAATATTGCACCTCGACGTGATGTAGTGAAGCAATTTGAATTACGAGAGGCTGGGGAAATGCAAACCCGTATCAAAAGCCATAACGAAACTTGCATAAACGCGCATGCGCGGTGGAAGTAGACTCGACCCTTGTTCAGGTCTGTGAAGCCCGAGAAGATAAGAATTAAAGTGAGGCACATGCACTCAACGAGCGGTGGCTGCTTAAAACATTCAGTTTTCTGGCCAATTTTTTTTTCCGTGGGACTTTCGGAGACTGATTCTTAGTTTGATTTTCTTCTTGTTGAATGGAAAAAGTGAAAAAAATTAATACAATTCACCTTATAATACATCACCAGACACATTATATTGAAATATATGCTGAACAGAATGTATGGTGAAAATATCTTTTATACTGAACATATTTAACCACTGTTTCCGATGTTCTTCCAAACACAATTGCAATTTTTCATTTTTGCGTCTGTTTTACCTGTTTTTCAATTGATAACAATGAATTAGTGAGCTGAGTGAGGAGATTATTCTTCAGAAGCCATCTGGAAGCCTCCCTTGAGACTCACACCTATAAAGAGTGGAAGGAGCAGCAGATGGTTCTCATGTCTCATTGTGCTGCTTCTTAGCCGTACAAATACCTTTGAGGAAGTTCGATATTTCAAGTCCTCGGTTTCATTTCCATTGCTTGGATTTTCGCAGCGGCCGCTTGGCTTTCAGTGAGCTTGCAATAGAGCAGGGGTTTCTTTTTTTCACCCCGCACTCCTAAAGAAATTTCATTTGAACCTCGCATTCCGTGAAATCAAAATGCCAACATAAAGCCAATACCCTATTATTTACCTGGAATTTTCTCGCACCCCCTAGAATATCGTCTCGCACCCCCTAGAATATCGTCTCGTACCCACCGGGCGTGCAAGCGCCCAAGCTGAAAACCCCTTTTATTGAGGAAACGATATCCTGAGGCAAGGTCGTCGTGCATCACTATTGAAATCTACCTTAGACTTCAAGAACAAACGGGACCCGTGTTTTGCCACAAGATATTTATGAACAGGTGAGCCAATTGAGAAATTTATCCCAAAAGCACATCCACAAGAGGTGAATACAGGAATAAGCATCCCTTATTCCTTGGGGCCATTTCATGTAAATCTAGGTAGCCATCAGGGCAGAGCGCGCAGAATTGAAGAGAACTGTCAGTAAATTCTCAGTAGAGGCTTTCTATTTATATAAGAGCCCATAACATGGTGCACCTGCGGTGCAAGATGAAATTTTGCGCACAAATGCCCCGCGTGCCAGGCATACAGACACGTATTAGTGTATTAGACCACAGCGGAGCTCGGTATGTGCAAACCAACTAGTATCTCAGGCTCCTCGCTGTAGCGCCGTCAACGGCAGCGCCTGTGAAGCTGGAAACTTGACAAGCCGGATTTTTTAGCAATGGCTTGTCTTTAGACAACATTAACTGAAGTACATGAAATTCCAAGCACACGTGTATTTTCTTTGGTATCTTATTAATATGTTTATTGACAATACGATCTATTCGTTTGATGAATGTTAAAACGCTGCTCTGGTCCCGATACCTCAAGCCTGTCTTGGTTCCCGTGTTACATTGCACCAGCATATGCCACTAAATTACTTATTCTTCTTTCCGCGATGCTCCCATGCTGTACATGCGGTACTGCGTCTGGGCGTTCATTAAGACGTTTCTGTCCAGCAGCATAATCGATTATCATTAAATAATTCTCAATGAACTGGAAATTATATCCGTACAATGTTGGCATATTTTTTGCCAAATTACTTGTATGAACCAAGACCTCAGGTCATTATGCCAAAGCTCTTCACAAAGCCAAACATGGCTTTTTAAAATTGTTGCATTGTTCTATAAAATTAAAAGCAATTAGTAATTCCTTTCACTCAGCGATCACTGGACGCCGGTTATGGGTTTTGCAGCGAGCTTTGTGCGTTATATTGAAGTTCAACATTCAGTTCCAATTTAAAATCAATTATCGCAAGGAACTTTAAAAATAGCAAACATTAACTCGATCGGGCCTTAATTTACATTAGATTACATATTCATGAAAATTAAGTTCAAGACTGTAGGTCGGTCGGCAGCATTATGAAAATTGCCTCCGTGTACACCGACGGCTCACATCGCGACCGACGTGTCGCGAATTTCTGTGAAATGGCGCAATGCCACGCGCGCTCTTCTCAATTGTTCTCCTTTTCTTGTTCCTCTCAAATGCTCGCGCTTGCCACATTTGCAGGAAATTCAGGCCACGTTTTGCTGGACTTGTGCCGCTTCGCACACGTGTCAAGTGAACGAGCGAACGAGCGAACTCGAGTACGCTGAAGTGTGGCAGTCGACTTGGAAACTGGGATACCGCACAGCTTTCTGATTGCTCTTCCACTTTGTGGCTCCGGTTAAACCTCACTGTACAGTCGATCATTAATAGGCCTCGCCATCAGTTTTTTTTAAAGCTAAAAGAAGAAACGAAATTCATGTTTTCCAAAAATTAAAAGTTGTGCTCCGAGATATGAAAAAACGATTCCTACAGTATTCAATTGACGCATATTACAATCAATGGTACAGGTGTCAAGTCCACAGATGGAAAACGAGATGATTAAGTAATGGAAGTTTTATTCTGAGCCCGTTTACCACTCGATGTCTTTAACTGGAAAGGAAGAAAAATGTGCCCGCATTGTTGATGGAAATTCTGAAGAAGAAAGGAATTAGATTCCACTCATCACGTAACTAAAGTCTTTTAGTTCATTATCTTGGAGTGTTTGAAAGCAAGAAAAAAAGTGGTGACAAGAGCGAGGCAATGCTGATCGAGCTTAGACGCAGCAGCATTAAAAACTTTCTTAGAGTGATTTCTTGTGTTCCTACTGGATGCCATTTTATTTGTTCCGGTGTGAAAAAATCTGAAAATTTTTGAGCAATTAAACCGAAATGAAATCCACTCCTGGCTGCAGTTCAATCAAAAGAGGAAATGAAACACACCCTTACCGTTATTATCACTTACGGCACCCCTCACCATGGCATAGAACTGAGAAGACAAAGAATTTCCAAGCCGTCGCTCCTGACCAGCCTGAACATGCTCTCGTCGTTGAACATTAAGTCCATCTACAGCTCTGACTCATATTTTTAGGAGAAATTATGCTACTTTTCGTCTAGCACAAGGGAGCAAAGGATTTTTGGAGGCACGGCAAGCAGGCATTTTTAAATCCGTCTGCAAACAATGTTTGACCGTTCTCAATATGACGTGTTTTAGAAGAACAGGATATTTTTATCGACGTAGACAGCTGTTATGGTTGAATCTTCAATCATTTTTCGCTTTAGGATTTTATCAGCCTTCTTAAAGGTCCCAAATCCCGGTTTTCTTCGCAGTACGATACGGGAACGAGCGAGAGGGTTGTGTATGTCCATCTTTGTCGCCTGCCAGTGTGTGGCAGGTCGTATCACTCATATCATATTTCCTGCAAGAGGGTGCACGTCTGAGTCTTTTCTTGCACTGAATGCTTTGTACGACCCATTCTCATTATTAAAACGAGTGAGTTATGAAACCTTTAATTGGGTGAGAAAATGCAAAGTAGACCATGAAAAAGTATATCAAAGGAATTTTATTTGCACCGAGCTCATTCTGCTTAATGAAGCATAGAGTATTGGAAGCAGTCGAGCTTAGAGAGCTCTAGAGAACGTCAACGCTAGCTCTAAACTTTTTTTGTGATGGAAACACAAGTGAAATCGATTCGTAAAATCCCGCGTATAGTTCCTACAATAGAAATCGACACTGTGTTTAACTATAACTACTGCTATAGAAATAATTCTAAACTCTTGCTTTTATAAAGTACTTGAGATAATTTCATCATGGGCGTAGTTAACCCTTTTAGGCAAAATACTAATCATCACAAAGTTTACATATGCTATGGTCTCCAGAAAATTTTCTTCCTAAAAAAGCGTAAAATCGCTCCTCAGTATCGTTCACACGTGCGAGAAACAGCTGAGAGGCGGCTGGAAAGTTCTACTAGTCAGCACGCAAAGCTAAACTTCAGTTGCAAAAAAAATGACAACGTTTATCAAAGTCACAATTATTCCGAGCGAATTCTAACATTTCATTATTTTTTCATTAAGTCTATTGCGTCTTAGTCGATTTGAGCGTTATTTTCTCCTACGTTTCTTTCCAGCACATGGATTAATTTGAACTTAGTTTCATTACATGGGTTACGCTGTGCCTTCTATAGCGTTATAAAGAAGAAAATAGAGTAAACATGCAACATAAAATGCACAATCCCATGAAATTTCAAACATCTCATTAAAACGTTTTTCGTAAGTGAAATAGATGCATTCTACGCTAACCGAAGCAGTAATATCATCACACGAAAGCATCAAAGAACTCATTTTCCATTTTGCAAAAGAAAACGAAGTTTTGGAAGACCCCAGGACTCCTCAGCCTCTCGGGAACACAGAATGTGGGACGCGGCGTGCACATTTTTATGAGGCGCAAATTTTCAACATGAATCTCTCGAGCGGAACAGGTACAGTGGCGCCTTAATGAAAGAATTTAGATTGTAATAAATTGTTTTTTGGCTAGAACTCTACGGGGAAAGGACTGTGGATGGAACTAGAGGGGTTGGGTATAGATGTCTGAGTGAAATATAAACGTAGGAATCAGCAAAGAACTATCCTTTGGGAAATATTTACGTTGTACCATATACTCAGTGAGTATTTTAAAAAACTGGAACAATGCAGCTGACAATCCCATTATTACGAATGTTAAGATTTTTACTCTCAAGGAACTCAAGGGACTGCGCGAATGCACGGACCATTTTACATGAAATCTAAATCATGCTCTTGATTTTCGCTAGGTTTAATAGAAGTAAATAAGAACATCCTCTCTACTTTTGCTTTCATGATAACGTTGATCACAAAGCACTGTTGCAGAGCTAACCCGGAACTGTCCTGCTGCTCACGCAATGCCCATTAAATGTCGTACGTACGTTGCTATGGAATTCCATTTTTTTGCAAATCCTGGTATCTTCAATGAAGAGGAGGAATGATGTTGCTGGAGAGGATATCTAGGTTAAATTAAAAGCAGGCGAGAGCTTTTCATTTCCAAGAATGAATTATTTCATGGAAATAACGAATATATTCATCCGCTGCACATGCAAAAATGAACATTTCTGATGAGTTTACGGTGAAACTCCGTGCAATCAGGAAGCAATCAAGAAACTCACCACAGCGTTCTGGGAAAGTTAAACGAAACTCGTTTGATGCTTTAGTTTTATTCTAATCAGTGAATTTTTGAAAACTGCTAACTATGCAACGATTTTGGATGCGTTTCCTGTACATCTAACGTTTTGAAAACGTTCCTCTTTAAACTACCTCTTGAACATTCGTTCGATTCCATCGGCATGGACGTGCGTTCGAAATGACCGCAACTGTTCATTGCCCTCTGACTGTTGTTCTCGCTCATTCATGGCTCAGATTATTGCGACGTTAATTGGAAACCAAGATTACTTTTTGAGCTCAGTTCATAAAGGGTATAGGACACTTGGGGTACAAAAGGAAATTCTGATTTTCTCCTAATTCTCTAGCCAATTCTCCTGCTATTTGCTAATTCTCATGCGAATCGATCCCCTGCTTTCCATCGCATAAGTAAACAAACTCAGATGCACATCTTGTCATCAGGTAACGGATCCTGTGAACCAAAGTATTGACGGTGTACACAACGTAAAAAGGATCAAGATGTTTTAAATTCTCAAGGTACAATTCTCTTAGATGAGCACCATTGTCAGCTTGATCGCTCATTGAGGGCGCTGCAAATGAGCGATGAGACTTCAAAGCGCTGATGGATTCTGGATCAGGCATAAAAAACATAAAAATGAAAGTTTGTTTGAAAATAATACGGTGCAAAGCCTAGCTCTTGATGAAATAGAGTTTGCGAAGAAGCCGTCAAAATAGCAAAACTTTGAAGCGTTCAAATGATCCGAGGAAGTCTAGGTAGGTCACGGTCGGCCCGTGCTGTCGGCCCGTGCTGTTGCTGGGCATCTGCTGAACGCTCGAAAATCTTTGCGTTCTTTTGACAGAAGTTTCGCGGTCATTGCGCCTCTCCAGCGCGCCTCCCTGAATTATTTCAGTAAAGCATTTCTATTTGAACTATTTAAAATTGTTGAAATTGAAACGAAATTTGGATTTCGTGTATATGGTTTGTTCATTCGTGCAGTCCCACGAGTCCTTTGGAATTAAAAATAATAACATAATTTAAACAATTTAAAATTGTTTGAATTTAAATTGAATTTAATTTGATTTTTTTTAACTGATAGGTGGTATTTCCACTGTCATCATTAATGGCTCGCTACGGTGATGCAGCAAGTCATCATGAGCGGACCATTGAACTCGATACGTGAGTGCTGTGATCCGTGTATCATGCGATCAAGTGGAACTATATGTGTATATTGCAAAAAACGACGCCTAAGGATTAAGGAGAAAGAAAAACATTTTAGTTACAAAAAAAATTAATTCAATATTTAATCTGGGTCCGTATCAATATAACAACCTATTATCATCATTCGATATGTCTCCCTCTTGCCCGAATCACAAACCTGATTCTTCCTCTAACACCTTCTACTGCATTCTGCAGCACTTCTACGTAGAGGAAATTCTCCGGCGTCAGTTGTGTGAGAGGGAGTATCGGTGTCAGTCTTAAACAGAAAAATTCACTGGGTTAAAATCAGGCCACGAAGAGGGCCGTACTTCTCTGCTTTAAAACCTTGTAAGCCTCACCTTGACACCTCGGTTGACACTTGTTAAACGGGCGAGAGGATGGGTTGAGATTTTGCAAAAAGAACGCCTTATTTTTCAAATACTTTTGAGTTTCCTTCAAGCGTAGGAGTCAAAATTTCTCCTGCATGCCGACAAATGTTCTGATGATATTCAGTTCTAACGATATTCATCTAGTGAACAAATTTCAGAAGAGGATTTTTTGTTTTGGAAATGTTAGCTATACATCCTGACGGAGGCTAGTTTTTACTTTCAAAACTTTTCTTTCAGAGTCTAAGATATCTGCATGGACTTTCCGAGAAAATGGACTCTCTGGCGTTTGAATTTTGCCTCACCAGAAAGAAGTTTCTCATCTGAAAACCCTCTGAAATCTGGGTGCGAACTCTCCTTAAGCCTGTTATGAAGGATTTTCGTCGAAGCAAGCCGTTTTTCTTTTTGAGATCTGCAAGTGACTGATACTTTTGCATTTCGAATCGCGATAAATTCAATTCAGTTTTTCTTTCTATGAATCCCGTGTTTTTTCTTCGCTCAAAGTCTTTTCGTGGCTACCTTCTATTTAACCTCTTTAGATTTCATATGGCCTTGCTTTGGCGACTCTTATGATCTTCGGTTGCAAAATGCTCAAAAGTAATCAATTCGAGGACGATCATCGATAGTTTTCCGTTCGTGAAATTGATGCAGAATGTAAAAAACGAGGATTTCGTACTAATGGAACTTTACAATCTCCGTTTTTCTCGCAATCTTTTAAATAACACAACACGTCGGGAGTACAACACTATTTGCTCGTTTATCCTTCATTTCACGAAATTAAATAAATCCTTTTGAGTTACTTGGAAAATGTGCTCCCAGAAGATTAGCCATGTACTGACAATATTGAACCATTTAACTGAATAAGATAGCAATTCCCAGTCTTGTGATGTATCTTTAAAACGAGTACGGGAAATTTTTGTTTTGTTAAATGTAAATAGCAAGAAATTTTTATATATATGTACATACATATATTATTCTCTATCTGTAGTTGAGTGCATTTCATCATTATCTATTTTGATTTATAATTTATTAATTGAGTATTTATATGATACCTATTTGTTCGATATGCTCTAATTTTGCGTATATTCTCCACTCACAACTGATGAAAACTTTTTCTAACTGGAATAAGTTAGAAAACACCATTAAATTTTTCTTTCTCGGATCATTTTTTCCGGAATTGACAGGGAGTATTTAATTCGTTTAGGATTCCAGGCGGTCACCAGTATACCGTTTGCACACGAAAAACATGCATGCAGGCGGCGAAAAAGTTAGACTGTGTATACGGACGAGAATTCCTGAACAACTGAAGTGAGGACCATAAGGAGCGACGTCGGTCTGGACAGCGCCACGTCAGGCAGCGGCGACGATGTCAGATGCGCAGTTCGCACTTCACGTGTCGAGCAAAACTTCTCAGTAAATCCTCTTGGAGTCGGCGCCGCTAATGTTTTTGTTTCCATTGTAATATTAATTAATAGTTTCATTAGGCTGCTTCTTAAAGCACAAAATGAAAGGATAGGTGTCCAATGATTTTTTTTTTGTAAAGGGAAATGCTTTCAGTGACTAATTTGCCTTAGTTTCTTTTTTCGTGATATGCTGAAATTTCATTTCGACTGCTAACGAATTACGCAAAATATCATATTTCATGAAAAGTTAGAGATTTCTTTAATAAAATAAAATGTAACGTGACACAATATGTCTGACGAACGTCCTTTTCGAGGCATTTTTGACAATTTTTTGTCAAATTCTTCATCACTCGCTCGATCATGGGTGGGATGTTCCTATGCACATTTATTTCAGTTGTGATTGTTTAAACTCGTATAAAGTTAGCAGTGGTGATGTGTGAGCCGGTTATGTTAAACAGCCCTGTATAAAATTCACAGGAAGTCAGGTCAGGTGATTTTAGGGGCCATTCTCGTTCGTTTCCCATTGCAATTGTTATTAGTACGAGCATAGTTCGCTGGTGATTCCTCATTACAACACTCCGATGACAGGGCACTCCCCTTTGTAACCACCAAATGTCCTTGAACTGATCACCGTAGGCTGTTTCCAGCTCTGGAAGTGCAGTTTGATTAATTCCATAATATGTGTGGTAATTACATAATTACAGTTCAGTTGTACAGTTTCAAGTAATTTTCACCATAAATATTAGTTTCATGGATAATTGGTTTAATCTTAATTCTATTGCCAAACAAGCGAATGGTCACATTTTATTTTCTAGCTTAGACGCCCAAGACATTTTTTTGACGATGGTTCTATGGAAAAAGATGCTTAGTGCTTGTTTTTTTTGTAGATATGAAAAGCTGCTTCGTCGCTAATGTCTAAGCGCCCAAGAAATTCCGCTGGTCGATTCCAGAACCTTTGAGAAAATACGCAACGTCTGAGCAGATCTTCATTTCTTCTATTGAGTTGTAGAGTTGTAGTTCTTTCTGAAAAGTGAGTGAAAATGACGATTTTGACTGACCTAAATGATATCTGAGGCAGGAGTTTTTTTAATTGCTTGATTGGCGGGAACAATGTTGTTTTCAGTTCTGATAATATTTTGTCTTCCACTGTTGCCTTTGTTCAGTGAGTTCAGCACCCACGTGATTAAATTTACCCTCCATATCACGAGTATGGAGCCGTGAAGACAGCTGTTTCAAGACGTTCCTTGGGGAGGCCTTTCCAAATTTTCTGTCACCAGTTTGTAACTTCTTTTCCGCTATTACAATAATTTCAAGAACAACACTAGCTGTTTTTTGGTGAGCAGAACTCTGAGACGTAAATTTGATCGAAATTGAATGTTTTTAATATACATTTAATGTTATTACTTATGGAAAGCATTCGCTTTATGAAAAAGTGGTTCAACACGTATCCTAAATTTTCGTATTGTAGGAGCACACCCACGGTAGAGGAAACAAGGTAGGTTCAAACCCGTCTCTTTTCGTTGACGGTTTGGTTTTGCTGACGTCACGGCGACGAACCAATGGCAGCGCTCATATTGCATCTGGTAGCACTGCAACCCCCAAATCTGGGTCCACTATTTGCCTAACGATTTTGCATTTTAGTGACGTCGGAAAGTTTGTTTGAAATAAAGCGTTTCTATTGGCTAGCCGAACAAGAGGAATGGTATTTTCTCCCATAGAAATGACCCTACCTTGTTTCCTCTACCGAGAGCACGCCTAACAAAAATATTCTTTAAGTTTTTCAATATGTTGCGGAGGATAAATTCTTGCACGAAACTAAAAATGAGATCTAAAACAGGTTAATAAGTTAACAAATAATATACTTTCAATGCCGTTTTCTGTGCGACTACTCATATTATATCTGTTGGTTGTTGGCTTGCTAGCTCTGGCTATCCTCACTTTTATTTGCTCCTACTCCGTAAAGTGGATACCTGAACATGGTCTGTAAACATACGTTTTTTAATTCCGGTTTATATTTTTCTATCAATTTAAACTCATTCCTAACACTAAAATAGAGAAAGGAATTGGAGGGTATACGCATTGATGCTGAAAACGCAATGGATAAGCATTTTCAACGCGGATATCAAATTTTAAAAATACCTATAGAGTGAATTTTAGTTCAAATTTGAAATCCGACGTTAATACGTATTTCCTAATTGAGTTAATAATCTGTTTAACCAACGTGAAATACTTGAATTTCATGTAAAATGTCGTTATTTTGGCCAAGATTGGTATTCGTGATGCAATTTACATGCTGCACCGGACGTACTACTCATTATTCACAAGTGCACAATTCCGTATTTTGAAATACAGGGTGCACCCTTTTGAAGGTAAATTTTAAAGATTTATTACCGCAATATACACTGGGTATCTGTAGATTGGATACGAGATTTAAATAAACTTTAAGAGTTCCTCTATCGTTTGCAATTAACCCTATCGTTATACCTTTCATAGCTCATTTATTATTAATTTTGTAAAAGGGTGCGTTACTTATGCGCCACCCTGTACTAGCACAGCACTGCCAGTATGTCGAACTGAACTCACTAAACAGAAACACTATCATCACAATCATGATCTTATGAGCTGGTGATCCAAAATTTCTGCTGGTCCCCCATCCGACTCCAGATTCCAAAACACAAAACCAAGCAGTTGTGAATGTTAAACACAGAACCAAGGATTATGAATGTTAGTTAATTCAGTACATGAAGTGGAGCTGGTATCAGTCAATAAAATTTTGCAATGATGTTTTGATCATAAAATTATATTACCTGCAATCAGGCTGCTAGGTTCTTTTGTTAACATTTTTCTGTTGACAAAAGCTGGTTAGTTTTCATGGCCAGTAAGAGAATATTCTGAATTTGCAAATGACCACCCAAACAAGATTTTTAGGCTAATGTATTTTGACTACATTTTTAAAGAGCAAAAATAACGTTAATTCCTACGATCACTTCTATCCCGAACCTTCTACGCAACACGCAGTTTATCAACCGCGGCCACGCCTCGAATTTTCGCGCATCTGTCGTTCTAAATCAATGTGAACAATTAACGAGAACCTGCAACGTGCGTCAGTGACGCATCCATTGTGTGTATTTACGACTTAACTTCAGAAGAGAGCGTGGGAGACTCCGATGCTGATCGTTCTTATTATTGGCCGCAGCTGCGCCAAGTGATGGCGCCTACGCCTTTGACCGTGAAGCTCGGCCTCCAATTACTGAGGGTCAAAGCGACGTCAAAGTCTACGGCTTTCTGTGATGCCGTGACCTCGTCTTGGCGTGCCGGACGTTGGTTCTCAAATAGACATTTTTTAGATACAAATTTCTCTATTTCTGATCCCTTTCTTCTCAATTTCGCTTTTTCCGATTAATTTTTTCTTAGAGTTCGCCGTATTTTATCCAAAAAGAGTTTGAATCTGAAAATTCTGGTGAGAAAACCTAAACGCTCCCTGGAGGACGCGTCAACTATTCGAGGTGGACATTATGGTTGAGAGTTGGCTTAGTTAGCCAATTTAGCCAAAACACGTTTTGACCAAGTCACTCAAAAATCAATCCTACAAACAAACAAAGCAGGGTTTAATGTAATAAATTTACATTTACCATGGGTGAAATCGGTGATTCAACTTCGATCGTTGATGAATATTCCTAAAAACGCACGATGTCTGAAATATTTGATAATGAAGTGTGAAAATAACAAAATTCAATTAAATGCTCCCAGCTGAGATGGGAGCATTTAATTGAATGTTATTGTTATTGACTAAGTTATCATCTAAATTGGCTAAATAAGCCAACTCGCAACCATAATGTCCACCTCGATTAGTTGACCTCTAAATTAATCTCACAACTAACTAATGTGATTGTCACGCTATCATTTACCCACCACAAAGTGTGGCCAACCGTTGTTCCCTCGATGAGTGTGTTAATACAGAGACCTGATCTGCGTTCTCCAGGATGATGGATTTTTCCTATAGCCAAGAGATGCCAGCAAGTCATCTCCAGTCAAGGTCACGTCGCTCTTGAAGTTGGCTGGAATTTCTCTGCATTATTTCATTGGAATGAGATCTGTAGTTCAGCGAACGATGCAGGATATCGCCTTGCACAACGCAATTAAAGAAGAGCTCACCTATGCCTGCTCAGCTTCAGCGACGTGTCTCGCTTGGAACGAGAGAGGCAGCGATCTGCCTGCCGCTCTCACTTATTAGCCTCTTCAACGAGGCTTCATTACTTCCAATGAATTGATAAAGCTTGAAACGCGTAAGAATTTTCCACGTGTCCGGGCTAAGTTATGTTGTGTTCTTCTTTAGGATTGATTAAGACAGGTTAGGCTAGTTTTAGACAAAATGGACTAGAATTGGATCGGTTAGGATAGATTTGGTTATTTGAGTTGAAAAAACAAGTGATATTTATCATAGGTCCCGCTAGTAAATCTAATTGATCTTTATTCACTTAATCAATTCAACATACCCAATGAGCGCAACCGTGTTACAGGATTCAAAACTTCTTCAATTTTTCTTGTATCGTTTCCTCAGAAGTAGTCACGTAACTCATATACCTATATAAATTAATGTTAATTCGAAAGCGAAAAGTTAGAGCCATTACGTATTGTTCTGGTAGCTTATTTACAGCTTGTGCTGTTATTCAGACTGTGAAGATACTCATAAACAGGAATGAATGGTAAAAATTTTATTCCTGCGCGCAGAATATTTCCGGATTTGTAGTACCGATAAGGAAGAAAGAGATAATTCACGTATATTTTCAATCTTCAATAACTTAATCTAACTTAACTCTTTCCAAACTAACCTTATTTTTTCTAATATAATTCTCCTATTTTAGTCGAACTTAACCTGCTCTTTCTTATCCTACCTCACCAAAAAGAAAAAACAATTAAAAATTTTCTATTTATCTATTTACAGTTAACCAGACAACAAGTTGTAAAGTGAAAACTCTCTTTCTTGTTTGTTTGTAAAACAATAAGGTAAAATATTCGACGAAACGTGAGTAACGATTGTTTTCAAAGTGAAACTTGGGAAAACTTGAAGCAAAGGAAATATGTAGACAGTTGTTTGTAAGACATATAATTTTAACGATTGTTTGCAAAGAGCTATGTAGTGTATTTGGGCTACGAACCTAATCTGAACGAGTGCATTCGACTTTCAGGTATTAAAAATATAAGTAAGCTATAGTAAGTAACTTCTCCATAACTACAGCACATTGCATAGCGATATTAGAAAAAATACATGATTCATTTACAATTTTAAAATCACAGAGCAACGCAACTTAAATCAAGAAGACTAGAGCGCCCATGCACAGGTACTAAGCAGTTCAATCTTTTATCTGTGCTTCAGGAATCTACTTAGTTGATAACACCCTAGGTGTGTTTATGTATTTGTTTGGTGTCCGCTTCTTCAATCTCTCTCTGTCACGCTCATAAGGATGCTTTATGACCGTATCTGTGATAAGAGTTTCACAAAAGCACAAGTACAAGAATGTTTTTATCGCGGGTACTATTTTTTTAGGATGGAAATATTTGCTCGTCATCCACATCTGGAAAATAAATTCAAGGAAAATATTGAATCCCGACGTTTTTGACGGGCCGTGTACACTAGTAATAATATAATGTTCGTAAGCTGCGACGGACGGACAGATGCGGTTTTAATTCTGGCGTAAATTATTTAATATTAAAATTGTCATTCGTCTCCAAATTGAACTGAACTCGCAATAGCACCCAACTCAAAGTAGGGGGAACCCCTTCCCTCGGATACCTTCCTCCTCTCAGCATGATGCATGCGTACCAGGAGACAGAAGTGTTAAAGATGGCTGAATTCCTGGAAACTAGAAAATAACCACGGTAACAATCGTTAAAAACAACGAATTCTTCAGCTATTTAATTCTATTCACGCATGCAAATTTCGACCTAAACTTATACACCACACATGTATCTGTGACCAACAGCATTCTACTTCCTGTGATGACAAAAAAATCAATCTGGAAGTTACACATCACGTCTTCTCTCGGTGCACTTTTTGTCCCTTTCTTACTATTTTGTTGGTGTAGAATGTTTTTCAAGCAGAACGCCTAGTTCATCGTTTTGCATCGTATACTTTCTTGTTTTACGAAGCCAGTGCGTGGTGGTGACACAGTAGTCGATCGAAACGTTGTTATTTAATTATCGATTGTGTATATTCTATTTTGGGAATTTTCTAGTCAAACATAGAATTGAACAAAAATGCCTTTACAGAAAAGACGAGAAAATTCTCACACATAATGTGAAACTAGGACTTTCAAAAATCACTTTCATGTATTACATTTTGAGCATAAACTCCATTCAGAGCACAGCATTTTTATTTCGAGTGAAAGCTATTGATATTACCGCTGAAGGCCGCGGGTGTTCTAAAATTCAAAATTCAACTTCAATCAAAGCTATTTTAATACTGAAATTTTACAGCGGCAAACATAATGGATCGTGTCTTCCGTCGGTTTTGACTGAAATTTTAGGAAAATTTAGCAGGCGGATTAGCTGCATTATGAAAATCCCCAGAATGACATAGGGTGCGTCGTGCGGCAATTAACTTGTTAAACCGTGGGCATAAGACGGCATTTGTGAAGTGAGATGTCCTGTCATTTTCTTGGCCGACGGTTGTTCTTTTACCGTACAATTTTCATGCCAAACGCTTATTACTTATGAGTAAAGAGATTCAACTATAACATATTGTTTACGCTTTACTTTACAATATTTATGGTAAAGTTCAGAGCCACCCTTGTCAATTCTTGGTGAGTAACCAAGATGTGATGTAATGACCTCATAATAATCATGCGCAAAACCCAGCCCACCACAGCCGCTTTCTCAATCCAGGAGCCTCGTGATCAGAACAAGGTTACGGCGGCGGATATTGTAAGGTCATCACTATAAGCGATGGTAAGCGAACACGCGTCAAAGTACAATACTTTTTATGATCTGCGTATTTTATATGAATTAAAGTTCAAGTGATTTGTCAATCGATAAAATGTTTATTCCATTTTTCTACAGCCTTGAGCGATAACACTGTGAAGGTTAGATCGTCATCAAATTCCATTGTTGCATATTCTCTACAAATAACCCTCTAGCAGCGACTGCAAAAATCTAGGTTTTATCTAGTGCACACTCGCTTAATCATTCCCGGAGAAGCCTTTGAAGGCTCAGTGAACTTACCTTTTCTTCGTAATTAGTGCTGGGCGCTGGCAAAGACTTTCTTCGAAGTCTGAGATTTGAAAATCTCTTCTTAGAAGCCATCTCTGGAGCCTCAGTAATTTTCCCTCGTTTCTGCTCGTGTAGTTTATGCTTGAGTTGGGCGTTCTCGAGCGCCATGAGGGTACATGTTCCAAGAAGGAACTCATGAATAGCGTTATCAGCGCACTCACATTTGCCTGTGCACGGTCTCGGAGGCCTGCCCCCACCGGACATGGGTGATCCATCGTCCAGAAGAAGCTTTTCACAGCTGCAGGAACGAGGGAGAAGCGCGCAAGAGCGACGGACAGTAGGCGGTGAAGGTGATCTTGAAACTTCCCCTCCAGGGCTGAGGTTGCGTCTGCGCCGCGGCTCGAATGTGTGTGCGTTCAAATTTGGCCGAGAAGATGAACTCGATTCTACAGCATGAAATTGAAATCTCTGATTTCCGCAAGGAGTTTTTCCAACTTTTTCTTGTTCATTTTGCTCGTTAAACACGTTAGCGCTTCCACGCTTCTGCTCTAATTTCGGAGCAACGTTGGAACTTTTGTCGTAAAATTCACAACTCAGCGGCTTCCTCGGAAGAGAAATACTTGGAAGAGGATGCTTATTAAAAGGAATAGTAGTGGAAACTGAATGATGTAGCTTCAGAGGCGAAACAGAATGACCAGAATTTTCTCCGAGATTGTCTTCTTCCGAAGTGGAAGACGGAGAGAGGGTGAAATTATCCCCAGAGCTGTCGGAAAGAAGATATTTCCGACGGCCTTTGAAGGGCGGCGCCCTCGGTCTCTGGCGCTCTGAAGGCGCGACATCTTCGCTCTCAGGAGTCAGGCGCTGCTTCGTGCAGTTCTGCAGGCTTAGGCGCCTCAGAGATTTTTTCAGAGGCATCTTTCGCGACTGTAGTGAAGAACTTTGGAGACGAAGGTAGATTCTATTCGAGCTTTCACCGTGGATTATTTCTTCAGTCTCACTGTCACAGTTAACGAGCTGCTGATTTGTCTTCAAGTTTCCTCATTCGATAGCTTCCAGAATACAGAGCACTAGAGACCATTGCTTGTATTAAATTAAAAGAAGCGTTGTCTTTTATTTGCTAATAGAAACTAAGTGAAAATTTTACAAAACCTCTGAAATGTCTGAAATGCATTCATCTTCATCGGTCTTTTAGCTCAACATTCTCGAACATCGAAAACGGCTTTGAACATCAGACCCAGTCGCGCGTCACGCAAATTTCAGAACATTTCCCTAAGTCTACGAGAAAAACCTACACATCACAGTGCTCTTGGGGAACCAGAGGAAGCATGTGGTGGCTGTGGGGCTGCGCTCCCCAGACTATACAGGGTCCGGAGAGAGTCCCGTATCGAGTCAGGTGTCGTCCCCC
Organism: Platorchestia sp. MABIK; assembly: GCA_014220935.1. Classification (NCBI taxonomy): domain Eukaryota; kingdom Metazoa; phylum Arthropoda; class Malacostraca; order Amphipoda; family Talitridae; genus Platorchestia; species Platorchestia sp. MABIK. The sequence continues at coordinate 301,498 of JACJUY010000705.1, forward strand.
CCTGTAGCGCGCCACCAGAAGGTGTACAGCCAGACTGACATCTCATTTATTCATGATCGGCCACGGGCGCGAGGAGGCGGCATGTGGAAGTGGAGGGAGCCTGTTCTCCCATGTCAGCACTCGCGCTCCGATGTGCGGGATGGCGCACTTGCGAATCGTGACCTGCAGCGTTGCGGGCTGCGATCTGTCTCCAGGATTTCAGGGTACATTCATATTGAGCTGTGGAACGTTCAGGGATGGGAGTTTTAACACGTTGCTTGCGATACGACCCATCGATGGGTCGTGCTTAAGTTCTTCTTGCTGCGGAACGACCCATCGATTGGTCGTTTGAAAAATTTCAACACCTTCGAAAATTAATGGTAATTAATGGACCCAATTAATGTTTGGTATTTTTAAAATTACCAAAAACTTTGTATTTTAATCTTGAGTTGAATATTGAACTTCAGTTTAACCTATCGCAGTTTACGTGTTTGACTATCCGATGCTGTCAATGATATATTTTTATTTCAATGAATCAGGTAGTTTGAAATTCTTTTCCGAAGACGTTATGCAGTGTAATATCAGCTACGTTAACTCTTTACGAAGTTTCTTTTTTCGTATTTTCGTTAAGCTAGAACAAAAATGGGATAAAGCTGGGCTTATGCTCAATGGTTAGTGCGTAGCAACTGATGAGATTTGAAAATTTTTCTGAACTATCACATTTTCATTTTTGAACGTATGATATCATTCGTCCCATGTACAGCTATAATTGCTGTTCCACTATAGAATAAAATACTGCATGCTATCATTTATTTTCTGATGAACCGTTATAAATAATGATCAAAAAACTTGACAATAAAATTGTGAATGTCGCTTCGTCCGCAAACTTTACATGAGAGTAATTAAAGCAAAAGAAATAATGAATTCACTACAATAAAGAGAGAAGCTTGTGTGACTCAGCTGCTGTAAAGAGCAAAATAAACTAATGAACTAACGGAAGCAAACTGGTAGACTAGCTTCAGCTACTGTGAAAAGCTGACTTGTGCTAGAGAACTAGAGGAAATGATCAAGCCTCAGCTACTGGGGAGTGTAAGAATAAATTTCTGAACTAGTGAAACAAACCAGTGAAGCAACAAGAGAAATCTAGCAGCAAGAAACAAAGCACTCTAGGAACAGCAAACTAGCCTCAACTAATGTGGAGAACAGCAAAAACTAGCAGGAGCAAACTAGCGCAAGTGAACTAGGAAGACCAAACTTGCAAAAGTTTATTGCCAGAGCGAACTAGCTAGAGCAAGCCAGCGGAGGCAAAATGGCATCAGCATACTAGCATTAGCATCTAGCCTGAGCAAACTAGCAGGAGAAAACAAGCAAGGCCAAACTAGCAAAAGCAAATTTGCTAGAGCAAGCTAGCAGGAGCATACTAACGTTAGCAAACTAGCAGGAGTAAACTTACAGGAGCAAACAAGCATAAGAAAATTAGTAAGAGTAAACTAGTAAAGCACACTAGCATTAACAATCTAGCAGTAACAAATTATTAACAATCTAGCAGGGCCAAACTAGCAGAAGCAAACTAGCGAGACAACGTAAGTAGGTTTAGACTATACCATGAGCTAGTACGCAGAGCAGCTACACTGGAAGACTGCCCGGCACCCACACCGCGGATGTTTACTTTTAATGAATAAGGAGGTCGTCTTGAGCTCCTGAATGAAGTTGGTCGACTAAAATAGCAGCGCCTCATTAGTATAAAGGCTGGCTTATTATTAAAATTTAATACAATGTGAACTCGCTAATGACCTGACCCCGAGTGGTACCCTAGATCCCCTTGGCAACGTTCCGTTTGTATCAAATGGAAAATGAGACATCGATCCCAGCGAAAGCTTCAAGTTGCTGTCGTTGACGAGGATGATTACGCTTACTGTAAAACCAGTTTCACGATAATTCATTTCTTATGAAATGCTACAAGTAAGACTGAAGTAATTCCTCTACTCTTTCAAATTCGAATTCACGCACTTGATTTTTATGTTTAATAAGTTTTAGTAGTCGTGCATGAAATGCTTTGTGTTAGGGAACAAATTTATTGAATGTATTTTCAAACACACTTTAGCCATATCAATGATTGGGTCTCCATCAATCTTTTTAGTGTACTTGGACACGAACGTCTCCCACAGACCACTAGAAACCTGGGTGGGAGAATTTTTTAAAGTGTGTACTCTTTATAAAAGGCAATGAAACTGAAAAATTACTACCGTTACAGAAAAACAGAATCTTTCTCAACTTGTAAGATCCATGAGTTTAAATAAGATGAATTTGCCCGCGTACCCATGCTGCTGCGGACGTTGACGCGCGATGAGGGACATATTTTCGCCAACTTCAAACCGCAGACACCGCACAACGGAGCGGCAAATGAAGCGGGCGTTACCAGGCAAAAATTTCTGCGTTCCAATTAAATTGCATTCCGGGGGCCCAGGGTTCGATCGAACGCAACTGAAAAGTTGTTTCTTAGGCATGAGGAATGTGAGCAGGAAGACTGTATTCAACGCCAAGTCATGCACGTGGAGACTGCGGAAGAAAGAGCTGCTCTTCCTGCAACTGCTTTTTATCCTCAGTGAAATTCAACAACCTACGATCCGTTACACTGAGCTTTGCGATCATGGCACAAAACGCACGCTCATGCAGATGGTGTCTCGATCAATTTTGATTTAGACCTTCCATACTATTTGTGTTTCATCATTTGACATTCGTAACGCTGCAATTGAAAACCAGAAAAAAATTGCAACGTTCAATTACACGCAATACCCATGAAAATCCGCAGAGAGTTTATCAATAAACGCACGTTTTAGTAGCTACAAATTTCGCAGAATTTTCCATGTTGGAGAAATTTATAACAAATCAAACCAACATAAATGTTTGCGAATTTCTCCGCGTTTGATTCGAAAGAATGTTAACCTGAAAAAAACATTGATCTTTTTTTAAAGGAGACGAATACGAGAAGCACTATTAAACTCGGGGGATAATTTTGTCAGAGCAGCTTAGTACGGTTTCTTTATGCGCTTAGTTCCATTTCATCACATTGCAGCAAAATATTCGAGCTACTTTGTTATAAGTATCCGATCGAAGAAGGGCTGGTTGACACCATCCATTAACTGACAGCTGTGTAGTTGAAAAAAATAAATGCACTAACAAGGTAAAATGCAATCCAATAAATTTTCATCTCCTCCTGGTCTACTGATCGTATTTTCGTACGAGTGAAAAGTAAGCGTTACTCTCCACAGAAAACACATTTGCATCAATTCTGGTAATTTAGGCAAACAAAGCTACTTACAGAAAGCTATGAAGTTCGTATTTCGGTTCAATGACAAATTACATGCATGCTTTGAACATCGTAAAATTTGAAAAAAATCAGTGCAAAGAAAAATCCACGCAACGCTACATTATCTCCGTTTCGACGACGTCATCTGGATTAGTATTAACGAGTAGTTATTTTCTTTCTACGCTTTGTAATTGACTTGTTTTTTATTTATTCTTTCACTCTTTGCTGAAAAGTTAGCAAACCTCATTAGGTTATCGTACAATAAACTGAGAAGATGAAAATCTATTTGCATGAAGCCGTGAAACATTATTTCAACATAGGAAACCAAAGCGGGGACCCGCTGTTTGCGTAGGAGCAATTTTACAAACCGTCTCTTGACGTCACGCTGAGAGACACAATCTGTTGCTACAGATTTAACAATTACGTCTTAAACAAATCTGCAAGCACGCTCATGATTGCGAAGCAATCCCTCTAATTAGAGCCACGACAGAGAGCGCAAGGTCCAGCAAATTACTAGGGACAAACGTGAAATTGTGGTTAGTGCGCGCCTTTTGAGAGGAAGGTCGTGAGTTCCAGCCTCGGGCTGTGAGTCTGGTGAGTCTTCCTATTGAAAAGAAGTAAAAAAATTCTCCCTTGATCCAAATTTATGTGATAGGTGCGGGCTCGACCGAACGTAACTTTCCATCCTACCTAGAATGAATTACGAGACATTTCGAAAAATATTTATGCGAATAAATATCTGTGAACTGGATTGTAATTAAACATACTCTTTGTGATCTTTAAGAATTTCAAAGTTCATAGACACTCAGTATTATTTTATATTAAATTTATGTTAGTTTACGTATTAACACAGAAACTCGAGACGTGCGACTGTTTAGATTTGCCCTTTGTTTATTGCCATACAGGATGTGAACATCACACTACGCAGTGCTCTCAACGAATAAATGTTTAAAAGATTTCCTCTTGCTGTTAATTTTGATATGACTGCCTTACTACGTGCATAGGGCGGTATTTTTGAGAAGAATAGTTGAGTGAAATTGAATGTTTTCAAGTGATTCTTCAGCAGATTAAATATTCAAGGCGTTGTACTCATCTTACCTTTTTTTAAACGTTCTCAGGGAAAATGTATGCCATTTTCTCACAGTGTCTGAACTAATTAGACATTGTTTTTAAATTCCAGTCAAATACAAATAATCACACGGATTCATTTTGCTCAACTTTTTGTAGAAGATTACTCAAATTTACTCAGTCAAATACGGTGAATTACCGAATGATTTCTAGCCCAGTAATGAAAGGTAAAATAGAATACAGTCATATTATATACCACTGTCTCTAGTAAATTGACTCTTAATTTATCATCAGAGGAGCTGGAAGTGTCAATATACTTCTGAAGTGCATTGGGTACATGATGAACCTGCGTGTCGGACCCTAAAGCTGAGGAAAAATTAACAGAATTCTGGTCGAGTCAAAATTCTTCCTGAAATTATTATTTCCACCAAACCAAGATCAGGAGAGGGCCAGCTCGACATCCTCAAATTGTGTTTTCATGCGCCATTAAATTCCATCATTCAATATTTTGTTAGTTCCATAAATTCCCGAGGATTATCGATTTTGGAGCGTACTGTGAAATAAAATTGCACTCATTGGGTTTTTTTCATGTAAATTTATAAGTTCAAGCTGGATTCTTTTGTGCTGAGACTTATTCTATTGAATCATGCCTGATTTAATAGTTGTGGAGATGCTTATGTTAAGACGACATCTGTGTGATGATTGTGTGCAATACGTCCTTATTCGAAGGATTTGGGGCGGACTTGTACTGTATTAGTGAGACTTAATACCTAAAAACAAATATATTTATCCTTCATCATGGTCGTAGATTACTCTGTCTCTGAGAAAAAAATCATAACTGGAGAAACTGTGTAGGATCTTATTAATTTTCTCATATATCACCTCATCTCCGGGAAACGCAATAGAACTAAAGCTATTGTATGCTTCATCGCTTGTGTTTCTTATCCATCATATAACCTGAGAAAGAGGCAATAAAACGGCAGCCGCTGAACATTTTTAACCTTTTTGTTCCGTACCGACTATATCTTCTGAGAAAAGCCAACAAAACCAAAGACACATTATATTCTATCGCGTTCGCCCCTTACAAAACAACTTCATCTCGTAGAGAAGCAACAGATGTACAATCACTTCATATTTTGCCGTCTTTGTGCCCAACAAAGGAACTCATGAGGCCTGCGGACCACATTACCAGCGAAATTGGCGCAATATCGGAGCCGATTGAGGAGCGAAATGTCACAGCGAGGCAGCCGTCACGCTGCCACCGGCACGATATTGCGGTGTCGGGCGTGACGGCCGCGCTGTGGAGCGCTGGTGGTGAGGTAGATAGCGGCACTGGCGCGACTTCTGGTCTCGTGCGCTCGGTCTGCTCTACTGGTCTTCCTTGGTCTGCTAGTCTTCCTTGGTCTGCTCAACTAGTCTCCCTTAGTCTGCTCAACTAGTCTTCCTTTGTCTGCTCGACTGGTCTTCCATGGTCTGCTCCACTAGTCTTCCTTGGTCTGCTCTGCTAGTCTTCTTTGGTCTGCTCTAGCAGTTTTCCTTGGTCTGTCGTTCAAATTTGCTGGCTCTGTTGTACAGATTTTCTTGGGTCTGCTGTACAGGTCTTTTAACGTTTTGGTCTTTTTAGGTACAAGCCTTTTTGGGTGCGAGGACATCCTTGGTCTGCGGTGTAGTCTGCTTGATCTGCTGTACAAATCTTCTTTAGCACCCCGTTCAAATTTGCTAGGTCTGCTGTATTGGTCTTTAAAGGACTGCGGTCAGAGTCTTGCTTGATCTGCAGTATACAGTCTGCTGTACCAGTCTCCAGTACACAGTCTGCTGTACCGGTCTGCTGTACAAGTTTTATTGGGTCTGCCATAAACGTTAACTTTATCTGATATCTGGCTATGCTTGGTCTGCCATGCAATATCAGATCAGCACCCAAATCTTTTTAATTTGCTTGTGCAGGTCATCGTAAATCTCTCGTGAGCATCTGTTTGTTTGTCGTGGTGAAACAAATTTGCTGCGCAAGGTAGACGCTGCAAGTTCTTCATGATTAAACTTCCTATCGTGAACAAACACGCACACACACAGCACACACAAACACACATGGCACACACACACACGGCGCGCACACACACACACACACACACATACGCACTGGCTCATCGCACGAGCAAATTTTGTTCCTCGCAGGAGTGTAGGGCTTTTGACTTCGCCAAACTCACGGCATTTGAAAACAATTTCCTAAGTTTTCCAAGCATGCGTTGTGCCACACACAATCATATGTGTTGGCACACTTTCATGTTTTTTCCATAAGTCCATGCACACTTCCTGGCAGTCCTAAACATCCCACGTCCTTGATCTTGGAATTATTCCGTGCAGCCGTCGACGTTTGAGATACTTTGCTGGGAAATAAAAATTCAAAATAATATTGAATAAAAAATTCAATATTACAACTTACGATGCAAGTTTTCCTCCACGTGCGTTCAATGCCCTAGTTTACTGCGCGATTGTTTAACAGGAGCTCAAAAAGTTTCTTTCGTTGGTTTTTTCCCGAAAACCTGCGACAAAAGAGTCGAATAACATACAGGTTTTTGAGGTTCAAATGCCATCCTCTGTCAATATTTTATGATTTTGCCGGTCTCTTATCCATCGACACTACCATGAATTACCACTACTACTACCATATAACACTACCACGTCTTTGATTTTGCCGGTCTCTTATCCTTGGCACTATATATCATGAGTTTTCCCTGCGTTCATAATTTAGTTGTTTTCCAAGGAGACTTTTCCTACAAGGGAAAATCAAACTAACAGCAGCAATACACGCACTCTACGCAGCAGCAGCCCTTCCCCTGCCCAACCCTCAACGTCTCGCACCTCAGGCGCTCATGCTTTACTTCACTATCCCCGATTGATTTTCCATTATTCGAAGCTTGAGTTAAGACACACGTGTTCTCAGGACTTAATTTCTTTGAGTGCGCTCTTGACGCAGCGCTGTAAGTAGACCTTACTTAATGCGGTGACATGTGAACAGAAGTGTTTGCTTTCAAAATTACCTGTTTATTGGTCATTAGGAATATAACGATAATAGTGATTCATATAACAAAAAGGGCATGAAAATAACGTATGAAAAGAACAGGATCTGTATACTCTTATCTTATTTGAGGGCTCAATAATAGACGTCACGAATGAGTTTCTTTGTGTGACATTCTCTTTTTCGCACCTGGCAACAAATCCAGAAAACGGCGGATCTCGAGCAGTTCCTTGAATTTGATAAGACGGGCCGCGATGGAACAGCGACAATAAAATATAAGTTGACACTACACTCGAGTACGGCCAGTTAACTCTTATTGCATTAACCTAAATTCGGGATATTTGGATGGTCCTAGAGATTTTTATCATGCAAACATAGAAATTTGTATCTTGCTGCCATGGAGCCTTGTTGCTAGGGAGCTTATGTGTGATGAACTTTAGTACGTTCATCATTTATTGTTATATTGGTTCAATTTGTTTTATATTATTTATAATGATGTTGATTTATTATATTGGTTCAATACGACTTGATTTGATGAATTTTTGAATTAAGTTTTTAATACTAGTTTGATCCATGCCTGAGATCGTCATGATCACAACGTAAAATTTTTTCGTTGAACCCTATTTGTATGTTCGTTCATGCACTTTGAAATTCAACTCTTATTCATCCCCCTTCAGGGATTTTATTTTTTACTGTCTATAATCGAGTTTATAAAAAGGGCAATTTTTTCTTCGTCATCCACGTGTAAACTTGAAAAGAAAAAACTCGCAGCAGTTTCACCTCGAGGAAGTGTATAACTCTAGACATCAGTTTCTCAGGAGGTTCATAAATGAAGAGATACAGATTTGACAAGAGTGGCGCGGTCTCAATAAGCTGGTTTCACACTTCCTCTTCATCCAATCTCTGCGCCTTCTGTTGTCTCCGCTCATCCAGTGACGTTAATGTAATTGAGTAAAGCAACTAAATTTCCACGTCTAAAGCTCACATTGTTCAGGATTCATCATTCGAAAGAGCTCTCTAACAGCGTCTTGCACCAACAAACGCAAACAGCAATGTCCTTATTACGAGCTGCAAATAACCCTGTAAGTGGTGCGATCCACGAACGATCGTTAAAAATATTAATTGGATACATAACTGCTGAGGTGAAGCAAAAATTTAGCTCCAGCATGATAGGTAGTTGAGCAGTAGATCATACAAATAATTTCCTAGTGTGTACATACCTCATTTTTATCAACCTAGACAATCTTAAAACGGACCGATCGTTGCGGGTATAATAATTAAACAGTATATATTTTCAATAATCAAAACTACGTATGTTTGAAATTGTGCTCATGTAAAAAGAGGGAGAGGCATTAAAAAAGGCCAAAATCGGGATTACGGGTCATCTGTTCTCAAGTTAAAATAATGCTTCGTTTCCAATCGACTTCTCTGGCCTGTTTTCTGTCGAAGTAGCACTTTGAAGCATCGAATTTGAGTCCATTTAGCTAAAATTTGTTCTATTGGAAGTATTGTTTACAATGGTTACTATACCCAAGTTAGGATATAAATTTCACTGATTAAAACCTGTGTTGATATGAATGATTAAAACCTCAGTTTAAATCAACTATTCTAACGTCTGTATTCGCTAGCAGAAGCTGAACTTTGTTCTGCCTGAGAAGACCGTTAGCTCGCAAGTTATAAAGTCATTTTAACTTATTTGTTGAAAATTTAAATAGTTATCACAGATAGGGGTATCAATTTTAGACATCAATTTCATCGACGTGGAAACCGTGTTGATATTGAGATTTAGCATAGTCAGGGAGAATGAACTTGCTTCAGTATCCGGTCAAATGACCTTGATGGTCAGTTCGAACAAATAGTTATTGTTTAAGATCAATGCCGTCATTAAAATTCAAAGTTTTAACCACGGAATAACAGAAGTAAAATCGACGAAGATCAGAAATTTTACGTATTTCTAACTTTATGATCCTCTAACTCTAACTTAAAGTGACCTTGTTCTCCTCAATTGTATTGTGTCCAAGTCCCCTAATGGTCAAATTTCCCGCTTTGTACTGCGAAGAGTATTCTTGCTTTAGTTTTGCCAGTCCCACGCTGTGATTCTATTTCCGAATTCTAGGACTTCCCACACAATATTTGTTGACTTGCGTCTTATGCAACATTTTCGTTGCCCTTTCAGGCAAAATATTTTCAACTTAATTGGGCATTCAAGTGGATTTCAAGAGTTTTGGTGCGTGGGCAAGATTTGCCCTTTAAAATCAGATTTTCATCGATGATGATTTCTAAAAGTTTCAATGGGTTGGTTTCCTCGATTTCGCCATCACCGATTGTGACGTGCGGTATGGGATAAACATACTTCCCTTATAGAATGCACTTAGTTTTATCGATGTTTTTAAAACTTTTTTTTGGATTGAGCCTCTTTGAGTCATTTTCTAGTGCGTAATTTATTTTATTTCTCATTGTATGGTCGTTTCATGTAAAAGGCTTGAAGAAAAGGTATCATTGTCTTTGAAAAAAAAAAATTTAAAAAGGAAGTTCATTCAACAAATGACTGATGGATATCATGAACAGTTTTGTCCAAAAGGTGATCCTTGAGGGACTCGAAGTGGCCAATATCATACAAATGAGATTGGGAGTTATGAGTTTTTCCAATTGTACTGTTTACGATTTTTCAGATTTGATCAAAGTAACACTCGAATAACTTTTCTAATTCCGTTGCATTTATGAAGAGCTTCGAAATTAATATGCTGTCTCTTATACATGTAAATGCGTTGCTATAAAAGAATACAATTGTCCCGTCGTTTACATTTAAAACAAAGATATTGCTTAAAATTTAAAATGACTTGCAATGACGATTTTTTTTTGTGTCAGAAGCAGCAGTATTTATCATGAATAAATTTTTGGTTGACACTTTATGGCTGATATATTTGTACAGGGTGAGGAAAAAGTTCCCGAACTAAGTTCATTGGCAATATATCTACAGTACGATAGTGTAATGAAACTAAAATAATCTTCACATTAACTTACTAACTACCATTAAACCAAATAAATGTTCATTTTTCAAT
>JACJUY010000705.1:316326-331808 GCA_014220935.1 Platorchestia sp. MABIK
AATTCTTGGAGAGTTCTCGATGATGAATTTGAATGCACATTAATTTGATTTATATCGCAATGAAGGGAACTTGTCTTTACTTCAAGCGCATGAGGATGAGGTTAGGCCTAAAAATTTTGCTTTATTTAAAAGAAATTTCTTTGAGCGCACAGTACATAAAAAATCGCGGAATTATCATGACATTTCACTCAATTTCTTTCCTGATGGCAAAATCAGTGTGTATTATATTCAACAACGTATGATCGAAAGCGATTCTTTTAGCAATGAAATGATCGAGCAATAGCGTGTGTGTTCCTTGTCCTTACAGTGTTGCACTCAGCAGTGTTAAGAAATAATTTATTTTCTCTCAGTGTAATCTTTCTCATAATTGCTGCTACCTCATTTTCAAAAGTAAGATATGAAAGGAATGCAAGGAAATAAATTACCAAAGTATGATAATAATAAATGAAACAAATTAAAAACAATTAAGTAAAAAAGCAGAGTATGGGCGTGAAGTAAAAAAGTGATGTATGAAGTATAGTAAGAATTTAGAGAATAACAGTGATGTAAGAAGGTAAAGCTGGAAGCAAAGTAAGGAAATTTCTAAGGTGCAAAGAAGTGATCACAAAATAAAGTACGCTAACAATGACTGAAAGTACACGAAAAATGAATTTTACCAGCCACACTTAAAATCTGCAACGATGACGTGATTTTTTCTAGGATTCGTCTTGCTACCTCCCCAGAATAAGAAAATATCATGCGCGTAATAACGTGTCTAGTGACAAGAAACCATACCTAAAAAATGATAAATTTTATCTTGATTAATTGCTAGGGGTTAAGTATTCGTCAGAGGACCAGTAATGAACATACATGTTCTTTTTATCTCGATGCACAGTTTTCAGGACAATTTAAAAAATGAGGGGACAGCGCTTCCAGAAGATTTCATACAACTCAAAGCTATCAAACTTTAGCTTATATTTATTTACCCTAAAACGAGATCAAGCTCTTTACCATACTCTTGAGCAAACCAACGTACATGCGTTACATTGCATTTGCTTGAAATGCTCAAGTTAGTAATAAGCAACGACCTTTGGGCGCAGTGCTCGTTAGGAGGAGGAGGTTGCTAAGTGCGGCTTGGCTCGTTACCCCAATTGCCGAGGGGATGACACTTCACCCGACACTTCAGTGTAAATTGCCGTCCTTTGCGTCAGGAATATGGAGCACTAATCACAAGTGCCAGAGAAGTGTTTTCATGGATATATTAAGTGCTTCCTCGAGGCAATAAGGCCAGTTGCACAGGCCGTCCCCAGCCACGCGTTCTTCAAGTTCCCTTTCCTGCCCAGCAGCTCGCGTTAGAAATAGAAAACCTCGGATCGTCGACCACAAAGAGTGATGAATTGATTAACTAATTACTAAAGCAATTGTATTGATAGAACTTCTGTTCAAATTAGTGCTTCATTTGCAATAAAAAAGTTAATTGGGATGTGAATTGGAGCCTCATATTAAATTAAACCCCTCGCACTTCATCTTGTGTTCTTATAGTTGTCCTTTTTGGAATGGTGTTTGGATTTTGATGGCACGCAGTAATTTCTGAAAAAGAGTGTTGCCATCAACGGAGATCTAGATACCATTCTTAATTTTTTCAAGTATTTATACAGTTGCCTCGTGTTTTGCCCACATGTACTGGACCATGCATTAAAATCGGTACTTTGCACGTACCCAACTGGACGCAATGCATATTTAAGTTTGAATGATTAACACTTGAAGAAACATCAGGCTGAACTTGTTTGAAAGATTTTTCCCGTTTACACAACTTTATGATAGTCAGCCCCACACGACAATTACGATGAACAATTATGGCACAAAATAGCCTTAAGCCATCATTTTGTGACATGACGTGGCTGTATCACTTGTTGCAGGTTAATGAGCAAAATTTAAGTCCCCACGTTTTCTGATCCATTTGGCTTCTTCCAAAATATATTCTTCCCAAGTAAAATTAAATTCATATTATGCCAATGTTTTCATTATTTACGGAATAATTTATTTCAGCGTCACTATTTAGCGTGCTAGAGAATCCTTGCAACTTAATTCATCTGATCACAATTTTGAAATAGCAGAAAACTATAGAAACCGATGTAAAGTTCAGCAGCTAGCAGGAAAACGACAGCAAGGCTGCCTCAGAATGCGCTTTTTTGAACAGACTGCATAACTGTATTCGAATATAGAGCTCTGTACCAGGGTCTTAATTACAAATAAATAATCTCAATCGGTCTGACCCATAAATGGAAGAATCAAAGTACTTCGCAAAACGTGTTTTTTTTAAACAAGATCATCACTCTTTTTTTAGATTGAATCATGTGGAAACAGGTGTGAAAAATGGACAGCGTATCTCTATTGAATGCCTCAAATGGAATGAATCTGTATTAAAACGAGCAAAATGAGAGGTGGAAAGTCATCTTCTCATTTTCAACATGAGATTCATGGGGCAGAATGTGGTCGAAACCATTAGTTATGAAACTTGAACGCCCTTTCTTCAAAGAACAGCTTTTTTTACTTAGAGAGGCGCCAATGCATGTTGAATACTTTTGCCACGCATGACAAAGCCAAGAACCCTCCCATAGCTGAGTTGCCACGACGAAACGCTGTCCAACGTTACTTGAATTATTTATAAAAGCATAAATAAAAACAAGCAGTAATTCACGCGTGGTTTCTTACGTCTAGAAGATTTTTGACAGCATTCATCCATATGTTCATTAACTAATGCACGATCGTTTAGCTAAAACTTTGTTTAATTTTTAAAGTGATTCTTTTGTTGTTATAGAGTAAGATATTGGTTAGCTTAAGACTTCGTCTCCATTGCAAAGATGTTTTCACAGAGGAAAGAGAAGGGATGTCATAGAGAGGGAGATGGCAGTACCATGCCGTCGATGGTACTATATAAAGATTGCTCGATTGGCCGTTACATAACCAATATCACTCACACATACTTCCGGTATATCTGGAAGCAGTGTATTCAGTAACATTTATTCGCAATATTATGTATTGTATCAATCTTTCCTGTAAAATAGTCTACCCCTCACCAGTGCAGAGTTACTTAAATCCTGGGAGTAACTTCCGCAGAGTTTTGACAGTGAAATCTGTGTTTTCTCTGAACGTAATTAGTCAATTTGAGTTCAAAGTCGCCTACAAAATGAAGAGTCTATACTCTCAACAAACATGATATCGTATTTTTTTTAAATTTCCCATTCACGAGTGATAATCATAATTTCGTCAAACTAGATTACATACGTACAGTAAAACATTATATAGGACCAGCAGATGGCTCGACAGACTCATGTCTTGAAATTGCTTAAAAATCATAGACGCTTTTATGAGGGGTTTTCATAGTTAAATTATGATTCGGCACCATTACCACGATGTCAGTCTTCACTCGCATTATCTCCGAGAAACAAAGGATTTCCAGACGATGTCGCCTGCTCACAAAAGTAAGAAAAAATTCATGTTCGCTCTATTTCGAGATCTGGTAGGTCGCTATAATGAAATTTGACACCAGCCAAGATTCAACTGGACAGGCTACATGAAATTTCATGAGTTAAATTTAGCTCAGAGAATCTGGGAGCTCGTTTGAGACGTGGATGTGAAGCGACCATTTCTTCACACAAATGTGAAAAAATGAATCAGTGATAGAACCATAATTTGCATGCTGAAAATTTTCTGGTAGTTTAGCACATTAAGCGTATTAAGCAGGTTAAAAAAATGAATGAAGTTCTGGAAAACTACGTATCACAGTGCAAGACTGACAAAACTTCACACGAGTATCGCAATCAACTCTATGGATCGAAATAATTCTAATTTCAAACTGTGGTCTACTTTCTCAACGAAACAAAAATTTGGAACACAAAGAACGCTTTGAATGGCGTAAGAAACGCATAGATGCCATGAGTAAGTTTCAATTTGGCGTCCAAGGAGAATAGGAACTCATAAGTCAATTAAAAAACCTGTTACGACTTTTTCAAAGCAGCGTAAAAACGCTTTTCACTCGTCATCTTTGTAATTAAAGTCAAAATGAAATTCACGAAAACAGAAATTAGTTAGACCGCCAAAGTCTTCAGTGTAATTACTTACCTACGGCAAATGAGTTAGGTGATACGCGAAATTGATTGTAACATACGATATAGGCAAACGATCTATATCTTTGTAAATTTATCGATGTAAAGACGACATATAGATGTATATAATAGACGCACGATAGATCGCGAATGAAATTTAATAGAGAAATTCGAGTGGACCAGACACCAAGTCACATCAACTTGGCCGCATACACATCTGCATTATTCAACTACTCTTTATTTCACTGCATTCGCTGACATTCTTCATGCGCACTCGATTTTTCTAAATAAATCTGAGGAGAAAGAAACTGAAATTCTTCTGATGCAATCTATCATCACGAATCTGCATAATCTTGTTGGGCTAATGTGAAAAATATATACATTTATGCACGTTCATTGTTCTCCGAAAAAAAAGACAGGATTGGGGAAAAAGTTAACCAACCAACACCAATGACTTGAATTTCATTTATACGCATGTTTGTGAAAGAGATGGTTTTTAGCGCAAAGCCAGAGTTTGTAGCATATGTAACTGACATGAAGGAGAGAGCGTGGGAAATCAAAGCAGCTTTTACACAGTGAAACTCAACGGAACGTAAATGGTGATTTCGACCGTCGGCTATCTCTCTGCATTAAATTAAGAGAAACTCGGTTTGAGAATTTGTAGCAGCTGTGAATAAATTCTTGTTTTTCCAGCTCTCCGATGATGTTTGTACTTAATTCTTAACCTGAACAAACCTGAACAGAAAAATAAATTTTCGCAATTCAAAAAGTAGGCCTTCTTGGCATCACACTGTATATATTTTTTTCGGAAATTGCTCCTTTGGAGGACTTCAGGATATGAGGGCCCTGATTTAAAAATTAGGGACCTAAGATGTAGTATTTCATTTTTTTAATACTGATTCGACATGAACATGTTGGGTCTAACCTAACCTAACCCAACACAACATTACCTAGCCCTATCTAACCTAACCTCCCTGAACGTAACTTGACCTAACCCAACTTAAATTTTTTGTATATATGTTTAAGGTACATTTTTTACAAGGTGACGTCATGTGTGACGTCATCGGGACGCAAGCAGCCAATCTTATGCACCGTGGGCTTTCAATCGCAAACTACTTTTTTTCGCTTCGCTGTGTCTTTGAAATTGAAATAGCATATTAAAATTGTTTTGAAAAACTTCCTGAAAATAAAAGCCCCTTTAAAATAAAAGCCCCTTCACATCCCTCCCTCGGTCAAACACTTTTTGTACATTAACTTCAAAGAAAATGTGAGCCCAGAGAGTAGCTCCTCATTTTGAGCAGCCCTCAATGCTGCGATGTACGGACAGATCTGGTATTTATCCATGTTTTTTATAAAATAGGTATTTATCCATGTTTTTTGTTTTAAGGAGAACCGAAGAATATGAAAATAATTAACCAACTCATTTGACGGCAAATGTGCCAACGTACGCTGAAGTACACACTTTCACGAAAATCTTCAATTTCTCTTTAGTGAATTATGGTTTTTCGTGAGCTAGAATGGGTTTGGATATCAACTAAAATACCTAATTGAGACCAGTATTTACGCAGGTATGTCTCAGGAGGCTCACATTTCATGGCCATGGCATGCTCACAAGGCACGCGGACCGAGCACACGCAACACTGCCTTATTATGCTTTGATACGAATACATCATCAGGTAATCTGGTCTTTTAATTGATTCAGTATTTCCTGAACTGATCCTTGCTTTTGAGTGAAACGGCCACTGATATAAGCATCAGATATCAGTGCAGCTTTTAGTCATGCGTAAAGGAGAAGAAACTGTTCATTCTTCAAATGTTCCTTCTTCTTGTCTTCGTACGCTTCGCAATAAGTGCGGAGTGAATGACTGTCTTTGTTTGAGTACAACGTGACTTGTGCTCGATTTACGATGATATGATTCACTTTGCGAAACACACTGATTCAATTCACAATGCAGTGACACGCTCTTGCCTAGACTAAGGTAAAACTCTGAGTGTTGATGTGCGTAGAATAGCTTACAATTTGAACATTGAAGAAGCGAAAAACAGATTGCAGCCTAGCGACCGCCATTCGTCGTTCGATCAGAATCCCACGACGCAGACAGCAGCACAAGGGCCGTGTCACGTGGTCCTCAAAGCGCCTTCAAAAGCCCAAGCTGCGAGCTCTCGCTTGATGTCAAAGGTTTCGCCTCATCAGGCAAGGACGTTAGATTGATGGCTGACTGAATTTCCGGAAGAATTAAAGAAGAAAAATATCGCACGCATGGAGCTAACCGTTGGATATCTGGCGGGTTGCAGAGTGGCATCACACGCCGGTATCTTCAAGACCGCAGTTTTAGCACCTTACTTGGCTGGGATGGAAGTGGCTAGTAAGTCGAGTCTTTTCCAACTTTTTAACTCTGTAATATTGTTCAAACTCGTCACGTGTATAAATACGAAAAAAATCGCTTGTCATTTGTACTAAAAACACTCAATTGCTAAAATTCTGTTACTGTCAATCTATAAAAGGCAACGTTTCGTCATTTCATACATCATCTTCTGGGAGAAAATTCGAGTTTAAGAAAGTTTACTGGGGTTCTACATTACTAGTTCTACAGGTACCCACTGCAGATATCATTGCTATCATTCTTAAGGTTTTTCATTACGTGTGCAGGTAATGTACGTAGTGCTTTTTAGCGTGTTCAGCAAGATGAAGGCTAAACGGGCAGCTACATGGAACAAATAAAACATGGTCAGAAGTTATCGCATTGTGAAGGCGAATAAATCCGCGCATTAAAAATTGTGGGACGAATTCGGTGAACTTAGGATTACCGAAGATCCTTCTCGAAAGGGTGGCCCAATAACTTCTCGTACGCTCAATGTTAGAAAAGCTGTTAGCGCAAGGGACAGACGAAACTCAAATTATCTAGTAACCACACAATAAATGTTTTAAAAAGCAAAGAAAAATTCACTAAAAACACATTAATTCGTCATCTTTCAACAAAAAATCCTTAGGAACTCATGCACTCCAAAAGAAAAAAACAGCTAGCGGGAGCAAAGGCGTTTGTGTACATCTCCAGAGTTCGCTAGAAAATTTGTGTTTCAGATGATAAAATTTTGATAGAAAAGGCCAAGTTCAACTGACGGAATGACGAAAAGCTCAGAAAGACCCTTGCTCACATTCCACACTCGTCAAAATTAGCTCTTAGACTTCACAGTCTTTCCTCGGTTTTGGAGTGGGCAACTGCTTTGAAAATGGAAATTTTTTTTTCCGAACAAAGATGCGAAACAAGGTAAATTCGCATCAAAAGGGTGTGAAATCCCATGCATAAGGATGCGGAAAGGACTTAAAAATCGAGCCGTTTCCTTCTCAAGAGTACAGTGCACCATATCACACGTCAAGCAGAAATCCACAATAACGACTGGGCCATTTTTCATAGTTTTCACGCAAATAAATGTGACTCTTTTCATCTCCTGATGTCAACCAAGCTAATTTTTTTATGTTCATTCTGAAGTCATCTATAAGCATGTGGCTCCTCAGACGCAACAACAGATGCTCTGAAATTGTCCTTCAATTGAGTAATGGAATAAATTCCACAAAACGTTTTACATAATGCAGTAGTTTTCGAGGCAGACGAGCTTATGGCTTGTGCTGCGAGGACTAATAATTACATAAGTGTACACAGCCCTTTAAAAATGGCAGAGGTAAAACTTTTCTTTCAATTAATCTTCCAGATATAGATGACAAACAAATATATCCATCCTAATTGTACGCACGATTAAAATATTCTTGTACTTGTGCAATGGGGAAATTCATCTCGCAGATACAGTCATTCAGCACCCTTTAAAAGCGTAAAACGAGAGTGATGAACCAAGCAAGCATCAACTGGGTATCATTAATTATCATAAGCCAAGAAATCTTTGAAAAAATTTGTAACATATTTTTAAAAGCGACAAGTTGCATTTTTTTAACCAATACATTAAATTTTAATTGCCACAAAATTTTCAACTTGTGAACAAATGTAAGGTTATTCCAGAATTTGATATCATTTCTTTGGTATCAATGATGCTATTCAAATAGGCATGAATTATTGGGAATGATTCAGATAGGAGATTTATAAATTTTTAAATGTACATTTTAACCAAGTTATTATAGTGAGGATTGGTTATAATGTGCCCTTAAATCTCAGTTAGGGGTATACCATTTGTAGTTACAGCTGTTCTAAACAGCATTCAGTGAAATAAACATTCTGTTATTAACTTATTACACCAAGAACTTTGTCCACTCCATGTAAATCTAAAAGACGAGATTACAATAAGGGTAAAAGAACATGAACGTTCTACATTTATGATACTGTGGAAATAAAAAAAGCGATTTTCAAGTTAACGAACGATTGAAATCGATCTGCCAACGTACGATACGTCTCATTTTAAGTGACAAAAATCTTGCTTTGTTCGCCTCTTGCTTTCCCTTTGGCCTTGTAGGAGAACGTGATATTATTTCAAAGAGATGACTTTAAACTTGTTTTAATTCGGCAGACAATTTTCGTCATAACTCCTCCGTTGCGTCCCACGAAAATAATTATTTCATTCCCTAAAATGATAGAAGTGATAAATGTATTCTAAATTTTAAGTGTATTTTACAATTTTGCCTTGTGTAGGTAAATGAGCCTTTGTGTATTTGAACTCACACACACGTTTGAAATAGATCTCTTAGATTTGGGTCTACTATTGCGTGTAAAGGAATAGGAATAAAAATGTTTCTCTCCAGTTGGGTCAATGTGCGAACAAAATCGAACATCAGTTCTAGTGTTTCAAAACACATAATTCTGGTCATTCTCTCCTGTGAGAATGACCCTGATAGCCTCAACACTTCCGGACGAATGGAAGATGGAATGGAAGAAGGTAGAGGGTAAAGGTCACTGCCTACGTTGGCAGAGTTAAATTTAGCAGGACTACCTCTTTTTGCTATTAATAATGCAATCGAATTTTGAAACCAATCTTGATTCCGATGCCAAATTTGCATATTACCCCCTGGCTGTGTGTCTGGCCTGTGAGTGAGAACTGCACTTCACGTCATCGCTGATCTCATCAAGTTACATTTAATATTACGCGAAGAATTTTCCATCGTGGTCATTTGGATTGCTTGATTATGTAGTTTGCGTAAATTACGTGTGTGGCAGAACTTATAAAATGTCTTGAAAATACCCGATAATTTCCGTGCCACTGTTGAAAGATAACTTTAATCTATTTTCATCAATTTCTGATGAATCATGGAGTGTTCTTATGCATTCAGAATGATATCTTCATGCCACGGTCATCTAAGACGAGAAAAGAATGATAGCTTCTATTCTGTGAAAAATAACCTATTGTATGAAATACGTTGGATATAATTGCTGGCATTAAGGTGACGGAAACTAATTGGGGCAAGAAAGAAATTAAATTAAGACGCAAATGATGTTGCGGAAATAAAGAAAAATATTTGAAACGAAGACTTCATATGTATTCAAGGTGAGTGACCCAACGCTCAATTTGTGCTGGATTGAATTCGAAGTTCACAAAATACCTCAATGTATTTATTGTTACGCACATCTTGGAGTACAACAACGTCCTATTGATTATAACATACTCTAACTTTAAACACATGCACACGTTTCATACTATCAACACTTCATGGAATACGACATGATAACATGACAGCGTCGTTCTTCCTTCAATAATTCCTTCTACTATCATTGCAGCATACATTTTTATTATTGCTGGCGATCTTGTCCGCCATTTTCCCCAGCGTTAATGGTGCTGCATTTTTACGAGTTATGACCATATTCTATCCACGCGCTGTGTTCCGTAAACTTCACTTTACTTCAATTATTACACTATTGCACAGTCTTTCCACCTGCTGTGTTCCATGAACGAAAGAAAGACGGGGCCAGCTGGTCGCTTTCCTCGTCATCAATCCGTTGAGGTCACCTCGAATATGAGTTGCAGCATAATCCAAACTCAAACCTGCAGGGGTCACACGGTCTCGTTCTGTCACAACACCAATTGCGGGGCATCGAAAATAAGTAATTTGGTCGGCACGCACTGATTGCGCTGCTCAAGAAGCCACTGCTAATAAAAGAGTGCTTCTTCATCAAAGTAGAAACGGCGTCAAGAGCATAGGGAACTCAAGGTCTGGTTGACCCGAGAGCACGTTTTCTGGACGACACAAGCGGTCGGATCGCTTTGTGCGCTTCCCAACGTAATCTAAAAATCAAAGCTTCCTCCTATTGTGGCATTCCCGCACGTTGCGGCCTCATGATTGCGTGTATCAGATCCAAGAGCCGCGTGATATTACACTTCACGGCGCAACAAAAGGTGATCAAACGTGAATTCCAATTTTGTCTTGCGCTGTTCACGTTGTTGCAATAACTGGCTCTGTATATTACATTCCTCGTCACTTTGAAATGAGCTCACTCGGAACAAGGAGATCTCAGCTTTCTGCTGCAAGCATGCTGCTCAGCGGCCTGTGTGTTGCTGCCATTTGGACGTAGGTATTGAGAGCGCGTTCTTTGTGGCTTTGTTACTTTTTTGTTACAGGTGTTGTTAGAGGTGGTTGTTCCTTATGTTAAAACTGGTGTTGTTAGAGGCGTTGGAACTTGTGTTGTTACAGGTGTTGTTAGAGGCGGTTGTTACTTGTGTTTTTACAGGTGTTGTTAGAGGCGGTTGTTCCTTATGTTAAAACTGGTGTTGTTAGAGGCGGTTGTTACTTGTGTTGTAACAGGTGTTGTTAGAGGCAGTTGTTACTTGTGTTGTTACAGGTGTTGTTAGAGGCGGTTGTTACTTGTGTTGTAACAGGTGTTATTAGAGGCGGTTGTTACTTATGTTGTTACAGGTGTTGTTTGAGGCGGTTGTTACTTGTTGTTACAGGTGCTGTTAGAGGCGGTTGTTACTTGTGTTGTTACAGGTGTTGTTAGAGGCGGTTGTTACTTGTTGTTACAGGTGTTGTTAGAGGCGGTTGTTACTTTTTGTTACTGGTGTTGTTAGAGGCGGTTGTTACTTGTGTTGTTACTGGTGTTGTAAGTGCCGGTTTATTATTGTGTTGTTTCTGGAGCTGTATTTTGTGCCGTTACTGGCGTTGTTAGAGACGCTCCTATATGTTTACTGACTGGAATTAAAACTGTTAGTAATTGCTCACATTTTTCAGTACCCTTGAATTTTTACTCGAAGATATTTTTTGCATTGATACTTTCAATTACTGACTTGCAATTATCACTCGCTTGTGACCTGCTGCTCTTCAATTATTTATTTATATCAGGTCCTTCAACCTGCACAACGACTTCTATGTTCATGTGCAATGTGCTACTTACACATTTGTTTGTGGCTCTTCCAAATGTTATTAGTTTCATTATCATACCATCATTTGTTTCATGGATTTACATTATTTCTTGCGATACTGTCCGTCATTGCCACCAGCGCGAACGGTTGTTGCATTTCACGTGTTATTACTTCATTTAATTCAATCGTTATTCATCCAATCGTTTTAATCCCATCGTTATTTATCCAATCGTTATTTATCCAATCGTTATTTGTTTTATCGTTTTTTATCCAATCGTTTTTATCCCATCGTTATTTATCCAATCGTTATTTGTTTTATAGTTTTTATCCAATCGTTTTTATCCCATCGATATTTATCCAATCGTTATTTGTTTTATGGTTATTTATCTAATCGTTTTTCATGCAGTGAATACTCGCATTGCCGCTGTTGTTACAGGTGATACATGCGATGTTACTGGCGTTACTATTGTACTTTTGTCATAAACAGTTCTCCACATTATGACGCTTCGCTGATGCATGAGTCAAAGTCGCACGTCGTCTTTAATTTCGTTGAGTAAACTTTTCCCGCGATAAGCAAGTCTTTCGACTATTTGAGATATTCGTTTCTATATTTGCTTAAATTACACGTCAAAAAATTTACTGTATGCGAAAAAAATGACTGATTCATTCAGTTATTATTTTTATTAAAATGTTCATTATTACTTAAATCATTGATGCCATCAGAATATAAAATAAGTCAGTTAACAGGAATTTACGACGTTAGTTAAGCTACATGTTCCAATGCACAACTTGAGTCAACGCTTGTTTTTCCTTCCGGTGGCATCTTGCAGCATTGCGTTGACTATCAATTGATTTTCCGTACTTTAGCACAGATGTTATAAGTTTAGCGAGTGTCTAATATGGTCTATTGGATTATATGGCCTAATTGAGATAAAAGGTTAACGTTCTCAACAAAGACCAGTGCAGAGGTTTACGTACACTCACAGTTAACCCTCGCTCCCTCAGACGCTTCAGATCCCCACAACTCCCCAGTTTTTCAAGTACCCTCTTTCAAAAATCATGCCGGAAGTCCTACTTAATTTCTTCATCCAGAGCCCAGATAATCTCACACCCCAAACTTTCCGAGGCTCCTAAAGCCCCAGGCTCTCCTAGACCTAAAACTATCCTAGGCTTTTAAAATCCCATACAAACTATTTGAGGCTCCTAAAAACCCAGACTCTCCCAGACCCCAAAATTTTCGAAAAATCTAAGACCACTCGTATTTTTCAGGCTCCTAAAATCACACTAACTCTCCAAATGACCAAGAACCCTTTAGACCCCCCTCAAACATTCCTAGACCCCTAAAACCTTTTCGACCCCATTGATGCACAGTACCTTACACACCCATTAGATCGAATATCCCTTTAGTCCTCCAGATCTCATTCCGGACCCCTTCGAACACCAAGGACTATAAACCTCAAATGGCCTTAGATTTCCCAAACTTCTAGACCAACAAATTCCCGAGGTTGCTTCAAACCTCTAAATCCCCAAGACCAAAACCCTTTCAGACCCCGTAGTTTTAGACCATCGAGACTACTCCAAACTCCCAAACCTCTTCATCTCCGAAACTTCACCACACTTCTGAAAGTTGTCAGACCCATGATACGCCAAAAATCTACATATTAGACTCCAAAAATCCACCAGACTTCTAAAACAAGACAAACCCTCAAACCCTTAATTTTCCTCAGACCCTTTAGATACCTAAGCTCCATCACACCCACAAATCCCCCAGGCTGTAGACCACGGTTGAGCAAATAAGGTAGGGTCAAACCAGTCTTTTTTTCGTCGACCGTATGGTAATGCTAACGTCATAGCAACCAACCAACAGCAACGCTCAAATTGCATCTAACAACACTGCTAGTCCCAAATCTGGTGCCACTATTGACCTAACGAAATGTTGCAATGGTGACGTCATGAAGTTTGCTTGAAATAAAGCCGTTCTATTGGCTAGCCGAACAAGAGGAGGTGTATTTTCCGTCTTAAAAATGACATTACTTTGTTTCCTCTACCGTGCTGTAGACCCCAGCCCACAACTCACCCCATGTCGCCGCAGGAAGAGGGCATAAGGCGGTGTGTCCAGGTTCTCTGCTGCGGTCGCAGTCCGCACCGCGTGGGGGGTGGCGGGCTGGGGCTGCTGCAAGGTGAGAACACTTTAGAACACGGTTGAAACGCTTAAAGACACGGAGGAAATGCTTAAAAACACGGTGGAACACTTAAAAGCGCGGTGGGAACAATTAAGATTACTAAGCCTTAAGAACACGGTGAGGATCTTTTTCAGATAAGCCCCGCCACTAATACAACACATAAGTTTACCCACTTGTAACTTTCGAAATAATGCCCCTATCAACTTCAAATTACTCTCAAGCGAAATAATGCTTTAATCTTTCGTTTGAGAGTAATTTGAAGTCGAAAGGTGCATTATTCCGAAAGTTACAAGTGGGTGAATTTTTGTGTTGCATTAGTGGTGGGGCTTATCTGGAAAAGATCCCACGGTGGGAACACTTTAGGCTGGAACATTTGACAGGTGTACTCGGCAAGTGCATTTGGCAGGAACACTTGCCTGGTACACTTGCCTGGTACACTTGTTTGGTGCACTCGCCAAGCGCACTTAGTAGATGCACTAGTCAAAAGAACTTGTCCTGCGCACTTGACAGGTGCAAAGGTTAGAAGCACTAGTCAGGAGATTTTAGTGCTTCCACTTGTCCGGTGCATTTGACTAGTGTATTTGGCAGAAGCATTTACAATACTTGGGCAGATTGTTCGATCATATTATCATTTTAGGCTGAGGGCTATATTTTTTGTTGCAAGCAATAACAACTTTTGCCCTTACTTCCAAATTAGCGCCCCAAGTTACTGACCTCCATCACATTCAGCACTAAATTCCGCATTTAGAAATGCTTGAATAAAACCAATTTCTTCGCACGCAAGGAGCATCGCAATCGTTCGTATGGACTGCTGAATACCCTGAGGCACGAAATGTACAAGATGTGTCAATTTGCGAAATTGATGTGGTCGATATGTTGTGAAATTCATCAGATGTGGGAACTTGTGAAATTGATGAGTCTGATGTGTTGTGAAATTTAACATAAAGAGTGTTGAATTTTTAAACGAAAATTTTAATTTCATTTTATTTTATTTTTAAAAACGGTCATTTCGCTTCTACTCCAACTGGTAACACTGGTACTACTCGGTGCTGTAACATTCCAAGCATGCAAGGAGTATTTTCATCCTTTTTTCCAACGTGAACCATGGACAGACGAACTTCCTGCAGTCCAGACGTGTAAATCTCACGTATGACTTCGGTGCGAAAAGTTGGAAATCAAGACACGCGAGTGATGACAGTTCTCACTTCTATCATACTTCATAGTAAACAGCCAATTTATTACAGAACTGATGAATATTATTCTTCATAGCTCAAACTTGATGAATAGTGAATTTAAATGAGTTTGAAAATCTCAATACTACACAATTCCACTCGCTACTCAGCCGCATGTCTGTAACAATCCTACGGAGAAGAAGACTGTTCGCCATTCTGTCAATAGAGCGTCTTCCGTAACGAGACTGGGTGTGTGTGTGTGCGTGCGTTTCCTTGCGGCTCCTTATGCCTGAAATCGTCCACTAATGGTATTAGTAACTGAAAATAACTGCTTTCGCTTCTCATAACTAAAGGGTGGAAGTATGTGCGTAACCCAGGTATGATTGTGCGGAATTTATTGTGATAGATGTTCATTAAGAAACTAGATTCGTTAAAATACTGGGTAAATGTTAAGGAGAGGGTTTTAATCGATTTTCAGATTTTGTTGCTTGAATCATGGTAATTACATCGAAATAAGCAACTTTTATTCCTTGCACTTTAAGGGGAAATGAGTATTTAAAGAGTTATAGCGGTGATGTAACGTAACGAAACTGAACTGATCTAACCTTACCTAACGTAACTCAAAGTACCTTAAAACTTAACGTAACGTAACCTAAAGTAACTTGAAACTGAACGTAATGTAACGTAACCTAAAGTAACTTAAGGCAACCTAACGTGACGTAACGATAATTCGAGCGCGTCGAAAC
>JACJUY010000705.1:332346-343298 GCA_014220935.1 Platorchestia sp. MABIK
GCTATTGAATATGCTTTTTTATTTAGCTTCATATTTCCTTCTGAGAGGCTGGGTTAAGTCGAAAGTTTACTCTTCTGTACTTTTTTAGATCGATATTGAGTTTAATGCGCTCACGGAAGTTGAAAATTCTGTTCCAAAGAATCTGAAGGAGAACACATTTAAAGATGTTTCACATGAATGACATTTTGCTCGGTAATGCGTAATTTTTGAGATATAACATTAATTACGTTCAGGTAGGACATTATATAGTCGGTTGCGCAGTCGCCACGGTGCTGGAACACGCCCACCTTCTTGGCGTGGGAAAACAGCATCGGTTTGACTAAGTTAATTAAGTTAAGCTATTTTAAGTATATTTAGGTTAGTTTAGGTTAGTTTATTTAACTTACCTAACGTTACCTAACCTAACCTCACCCAGCGTTACGTCAATACCGTATTACAGCATATTAACGTGTTCGTTCATTCACTTTTATACACGACGTTCCAATAACTTAAAAGTTGAATAACTTAAAAATGACGCATCAACGAGTAAAATGTCATTCGTGTAAAGTGTTCTTAAATGTGTTCCTTTAGTGATTCTTTGAAACATTATTTTTAATTCACAGAAGCGATTTTAACAGAAGCGTTGTAAGAAAATTTCATTGGGAAACATCCCATTCCCAAAAGTGATTTTATGCATATTGGTTATAGTTTGTTTATTCATTTGTAATTCAGCAAAGATCCATGAACTTTTCCTCCACAATGGCAAATATGAGTCGGAGGAACATCTTCGACATTATAACTTGGTGACCTTAACATAGTTCTTACGAAGAGATCAGCCGGTGGCCGCTGAGGCCGCATTTCCATTGAGCTGCCGACCCACGTGCAATCACTATCTCAATTATTATAAATATTTAAAGCGATGTAGTTAGTGCTTGCTATTTCTAAATTGCTGGCTTATACTGGCTTTAAACATGAAGTGAATATTAAACTTTATTGTAATATATCGCAGAAAAACTTGTAAAGGCCATCTTCAGGGATGAAAAACTTATAGAAGATATAGAAATGAAAATAAGGCAATGCAGTGAAAAAGATGCCATCGTCCTTCACAATGATGCGCTGTGGTAATTGTTTCACGTGCGTTATTTCGGTCGAGGTATTGATCACATTTCAGGGAAGTAGAAATAATACTGCAGCTCAATTTCTTGCTCGTGCTTATGAATAATTACAGCAACAAAGAACAGAACAGTTCTTTTGTTCATGGAAGAGCTTCATTCGATTGCTAGCATGGGCGTCATTCAGCGAGTGATTTTGTGGTCACTTGTTGCTATAAATAGACAAAACGGAACCTGATATTTACGTGCGTTAGTGTAAATTAGGAATGGGGTACTAAATGTTTATTTGTGTAGTGTAAAAAGGGGAAAAGGTACGTGATGGTTATTTGTGGCGGTGTAAATAAGGAGAAGGATTCGTTATGGTTATTTGTCTCGATGTAAATAAGATATAGGGTAATTGTCATCTGTGCTTCAGTAAATGAGGAAAAAAAGTAATTGTTGGCGGCTTTGTTAGCTCTGTTATGACGTAAAAAACTGTTGCCACGAACACAGCACAAAACGGTGGTTGTCAGAAAATGGCAGAGAGTGATAATTGTTGGTTCGAAATCACTAGCGATTTGAACAAACAAACATCATTTTTTGTCTTCATCACCATTAACTGGTAATTTTTGGTTTGAAAATTGCTTGTAATTTTAAACCAAAATTATTGCTCGAAAGTGAAACTAGTGTAAACTTAAAACCGATTTGTTTCGTTTTAAGTAAAAGAAAAACTGCACTTGTGCTTCGGCCAAGCTAAGAAAATTTCATATGCTTGCATTTTTAACACTAGGTCGGAATAAAGATAAAAGTATCTGAGAGTGTAAATAAAATCAACGTTAGACTAAGTTAGATTTGCCTAACCTGCCTTTTTTCTGTTCCTGTACTTAAAACACGAATAATTTTAGGCTTTTTTGGCATCTGTTGCGTTAGAAATTAAGACAGACTTAGCGTAATTGAAGTAAAATTCCTGGTGTCAGAGACACGATTCATCTAAGAAACATTTTTTTTTACTTCGACTAGATTATGAATTAAAACATTTCACACAATTCATAACTTATAATTACTGTGGATATTGTTATGGTGTAACATTATTATGGTCGTTATATGGCCGTTCACTCATCCTGGTAATTATATTTTTACCATTTGAACTGCCACACGTAAAGCTGGAGTTCAATAATCGACTCCAATTTAAAATCAATTGAAGTAAGCAATGTTGAAAATAGCAAACATTTACTGGATCGGGCTTACATTTAGTTGTGATTAAGTTTTTTTGAGAATAGAATTTGTGATTGCTGGTCGGTCAGCAGCATTATGAAAATTTCTTCCGTGTACCACCGGTGTCTCACGTCGTAGTCAGTGTTGGAAGAACTATAAGTAAGCCTGTGGGCCGCAAGAGGGTACGTTTATCATGACGTGCTAGGAATTTGAAACCGTATCTGAAGTCATTTTAATTCCCAGCATTTTTGAAAGTTTAATTTTTTTCCCTTTTTAGGAGTTTTTACGAGTGGTTAGATGTGTAGAAGTTCTTACTTCGCTACGTCTTCCACGACGAAAAATATTTCTGAATCTCGTGTCGTCACGCTGCAACACAGCGTGAAAATAGCCTAAATAGCGCTGTTGCTCAGCAGAATGGACGGTAGAAATAGACAAAATGGCATGACTTTTCGCACATCAATTTAGCAAATAATTTCGTTTTATTCCCGTACATTCGAACAATATTGAAGGAAATGAGTCATGTCGATGCCCTCTTAACAGTCCACTTATGATTTGATCTAAAATTAACGCAGCAAGCACTTAACTCTTGCGAGAAAATCGGGAAAGAAAAACAAAAAACCTTACGGCAGGATTAAGAAAATAAAACACTGAATTATAAAAAACTTTTAGGACCAATTTTCTCAAGACCGATGTCTGATGCTAAGTTGGACACTCCAGCTAATAGTAAGGCAAAAAACGTTTCGCAGCTTGAGGGAACGATTTCAGAATACTTACAGAGCGTTCTGAACGTAACTTCTGCTTATTCTTGTTTAATGGTTGAATTTTGCCGGTGAATGGCATCGTTTTAGAATTTTTTTTTACAAATCACGATAACAACTCTGAAAATTTTTTCAGATTTGAATGAGAAATTTTTATTTTCCAAAAATAAAATAACTCAGATAATGATTTTTTCAAAATTAGCAAGCAAATTTTTCGGAAAAGCCAGTATTTGATTTACCGCTAGGCTCGATTTGAGAGCACGAAAAGTGACATTAAAAGTTCATAAATTCATGAAGATTAATTCACAAGCAACGCAAGCATCAATGCAAAATCTTGAAAACCTGACTGAAAAAGCCACAATTACTGCAGTTAGTGTCTACTACGTCATGATTTTCCAATAAGATTTCTAAAAATACGCATCTATCCAGAGACGAGCTGTCGCACATATCAAAAACATGATTTTACGTCAGAAGCCCGAATTCAAATCAAACTAATGAAACTTGCCTCGGAGCTAAAATGATTTCGCTTCTATTGCCCGAGTAAGTAGGAATCAGCTGATCTTGACGCAAATCATTTACGTCGGCCCAAGGCCAAGTGAACAGATGCTGCGCAAACAACTTCAAGATGATCGGGGTTAGCTAGAAATTTAAGGAATGATTTGTTCTCTAGTGCAAATAATTGGTGCGGAAATATGATTTGTAAAGAAATGGTCATTATATTCTAGCTCGCGGATCGGTTTTGTAACCTGTTCTTCCGCGCCCAGTCACCCCGGTCTGTCAGACCTGCACCTAGTTACCCCGGTCTGTCAGACCTGCACCTAGTTACCCCGGTCTGTCAGACCTGCACCTAGTTACCCCGGTCTGTCAGACCTGCACCTAGTTACCCCGGTCTGTCAGACCTGCACCCATTTACCCCGGTCTGTCAGACCTGCACCCAGTTACCCCGGTCTGTCAGACCTGCACCTAGTTACCCCGGTCTGTCAAACCTGCACCCAGTTACCTCGTTCTATTACACCTGCATCGCAGTACAGGCATGCCTAAAAAAACTGTCAGCCGTCAACAGAGCTGTCAGGAGCGGCAGACGCACCTTGCTGACGAGTCTGACGAGGCGGCTGTAGGCGCTGTTGCTGAGCGAGCTCCTGCCCTCCGTCCCTGTGTGTGGGACGACGTTTTTTTAGGCGTGCGAAACATGGGAAAAATAATTGAATTTCAATTGAATTTAAATTTTACCTCGGCATTCAGAGCTTGGTTTCTGGAAGCGGCTTTTGAGAACTTGTGTTTGATATTTTATGCTGTGCTTTAGTCGAAAGAGATAATGATTCTTTGTGAAAAGTTATTCTAAAGGCTTTGTTTGATACAGCGATTTCTTGATTAGGGCGAGTCATTAGCATGTTATTCCAAATCTCTTTAAAGAATATAATATCGTAAGAAATCCGTCCTCAGGGGATACATCTATTGTACGGATGAAAATTAAATTTCGAGGAGGAAAATGCAAAGTTCCGAGCAGACAGTTAGGTAGGCCTTGTTTTGTTGCAACACTTGAATAAGTTTTTCCCTGTTTTTTTAGCACCTATTGCTTTCTTCAAATGGTTTCCTAACTTACTGTTTCTATGCGCACGGGATCTTGAGTGAGAACACACTTTGTGCACAGATTTCGCTTTTCCTTAATTCCACTCTAAATTGTGCTTTCATACTTTTATTCTCTCTTTAGAACACCTTTGCTGTGGTTAGGCAGACTTAAACTAACTCATCTAATCCTGTTTAAAAATCTTGGGGACATCTATAACATAGTGTGAAGGGCATTTTTGCATCGTGGATTTACGACGCAATGTTCATAAAGTAAGATTTGTTGTAGGACTGACCCCATATTGATAAATAACTGCTTATTATTGCAGAGATATCACATATCGTGTGTCCCACAAAAATATCCCAGACTTTAAAAGTTGTTTCTCCGCTTGAAATGAACATGTTTGAATTTTTTTTACAATCTAGTAAATTTTGTTTCCTTTCCGAATAATTTAAGTTTTTTAAAAATAGTTTGAATAACCACTTTACAATGGGGTTAAAAAAAACAATTGTTCAAAGGAAAAGTTTTTACAACAATATCGAAATTCATCCTTATTTTGTATTTTCCAAAAAACGAAAAAACAAAAATTTAAATAAGTCACAAATCATTACCTTAAATAGCGTTTAAATAAAAAAGGAATTTAATAGCCTTCGACATGCCCTCCATTTCTCTCAAAGTATTACTTCTAGCCACCATTGTACGAAGAGTTTTGCGGATTATTTCACCGGATTATTTCACTTCTTCAATTTGTTGTCGAAGAATTAACAATGGAGGGGATACATACTTGGTGGTATGTAGGATACATCATTGTGAAATTATTTTTAACTGTAGGGATTGAGAACTGAAGAAGAACACCAGTGTTGTTTTCAAAACTTTTCCTTTGAACAATTAGTTTTTCTACCCCTTTCATAAATCGATCATTGTAAAGTGGTTATTCAACCGATTTTTAAAAATTTAAATAATTAGAATAGAAAACAAAATTTACTACATTGTGAGAAAAAAATTCGAATATGTAAATTTAAAGCGAAGATATGATCAATAAAAAATCGGGGATAGTTTTGTGGGACAACCGATATTTTTACTAATATAACAGGACAGATGTCATTTTATTAAATATGATAGCGTGAGGGTCTGACCACTGCTTTAACAAAGGCTTTTATGCACCTTAAAATATCATTAAACAAAAAGACAGCGAAACTAAATTTTGTTCGTACATGATTTATTTTAATACAGCATCACACAAATGTGAGGCCCCAAGCTGAGAGTTAGTTAGGTCATTTTTTGTTGAAGTGAAGTGTTTTTTGCTTTGCTAAGGACTACCTTTTCCGGTTTCCTGCTGTCCTGTTTTCAGCGCCTCTGACTTTCTTCTTCAACTTTTATCTTGTGTCTTAACCTTCCTTCTTAATTTACCGTTTCTAAGCGCTCGGAATCCTGTGCAGGAATACACCTTGTGCATAGCTGCCGCGTTTCTTCAACTCCATACCAAATGGTGCTTTCATCCTTCCTCTCCTCGAACATCTTCGTTGTGGTAAGGGAGGCTAAAACTAACTTCAAATCATTAAATACAGAATAAAATTTTCATTGTCCGTCTCCTAATGGCTTTATCACCGTTATGAAGTTTTCTAAATTGAAGCTACATTCAAAGAAGAAGCACATTCAAATTGAGCTACACTTAGTTTTTCTGATGACTAAATACAAATATGTGCTATGGAGAAGTTATTTAAAGTGTGTGTGAAAAGGCTTGGGACCAGAAAAATAAAAAAAAATAATTACCAGATTGAAAGGTAACGGCTCGCATCCTGTTTTTACGAACAGACTTCGGTGCAAAATTCTAGCAAGAGGCATAGTAACCACCTCGACACGGAGGTTATGACCTCCGTAATATCCTCGGAATATCAGGCGAAGGAGTTCAGCATAGGTGGTTGCTACAGCAACAAACCTGAAGACTTAGAACTGAAGAAACAAATACTTCCAACGCCTTGACATTGGAGTCGTGTTAGCTGCTGTTAGCCTCCCTTAACTCCAAGTTAAGCGTCCTTACTGTTAGTGTAATGTGAGCTGTTGCTTCGCTGGCTGCCGAGCTAACCAACGAGGTGAGACTTGACCGATTGTGCCCTTTGTATTGTTACAATGTGGAAACTTTCCTGCTCTCCTCATGGGGATACAACTATTGTATCTATGGGAATTAGCCCTCCCACAGGAAAAATGTGAGATCCCAAGCTGAGTTAGGTAGGTCTTCTTTATGTTGAAATAAGATGTTCTTTGTTTTGTTAACGACCATCTTTCTGTGGTTCACTGCTGTCCCGTTTTTCAGTACCTACTGCTTTCTTCTTGAACTTTTATCTTGTTTCATAAACTTCTTTCTAAACATACTGTTTCTATGCACCTTGTGCGTGGATTCCACATCATTTCGAGTCCATACTAAATGGTGCCTTACTCGTTCCTCTCTTCGATAGGTCTTTGTTGTGGTTAGGGAATCTTAAACTAATATGTATCCTAATCTAACCTACCCCTAAAAAATATACCGTTTTACCCACCACCACATGGGGGAGATGGTGTACAATCTGTACCACGTTCGATTCAAGTAACAGGCTCTACTCACTGTCTTTCTTAGCAGCTCGTGCAGCACCGCTGTGGCTCGCTCCTTTTGTTCCTTCAGATTTCTGGAATAAATTAAAGTTATCAACGAATTATAATTTGAATGAAAAGTTGGAGGAGTATTATCAAACAATGATATTTGCCTCACTTAATAATAGTTTTTCTTTTTGAATAGTTTCGTAAATATTCACTGAAATTATCTGATGAGATGGATGACTGTAGAAAACGTAAGCATGTTATGATGTTTCCATTACACATTCGTTTGTTACTATACTCTTATCTTTTTGAATGCAAACTTATTTAAAGTGTGCTTGGATAATCTTGTGTTGCGATTCCTCTCAGGTTGTCGTTACTGCAGCCAATTCGATATAAGCATTCAGTCAAATTTTATCGTAACTAGGTAGTTGTTGCTTATGATGTTTTCTTATACAAATATTCAATTGCGAGTAGATTAATTTAACACTTTGACTACGACGCGAGCTCCCGGGGTGTCACTGAGGGCATTTCCATAATGCTGCTCACCGACCAGTAGTCACAAACTCAATTTTCATAAATACTCAACTAAAACTAAATGAAGGCAAGATCCAGTTAATGTCTGTTATTTTCAATTTGCACAATTGCCTTTAAATTTGAGTTCAATATTAAAATTCAGTTTCACTTGCTGCATTCAAAGTGTTAAATATAGAGATGAATTAGGTTGCAAATTGTTACTAGTGTAAATCAAATTGAACCAGTTATTTTATATCGTAATACTTTGGGAAATCTTTTTTGTGCCAAGAAGCGCCCGCCATTATTTCATAGTCGACAACTGTTGAGTTAACACAGCGACTCGCTGCAAAACAAAACTTTTTGGCATTGTATATTACGTAATCTTCATCGTAACTTAGGCGGCCTTTCTTTACCTTTAGGATTTCTGCTGTAGGATAGCATTTCTGCTTAAATACTTTCTTTCCCTTTAGGATTTCTGCTGTAGGATAGCATTTCTGCTTAAATACTTTCTTTCATGAAGTATTTCGCTTACATAATTAATAGGGAGAGTTTATGGATACTTCTATTGTATTTAAGGGCTTTAGCGCTCTCACGAGGAATATGTAAGGTCTCGAGCTATTGGCTAAAGGTCAGCCTTCCTTTTGTAGAAAATCGAATAGTTTTTTGTTACACGCCATTTTTTCGGTTCACTGCTGTCTTATTTTTCATCATCCGCTGCTTCCCTTTTCAGCTTATCTTGTTTCATGAACTTCTTTCACAACGTAGTTTCTATGCGCAGGGAATTTTGTTGAGGACGACACCTTGTGTATGTATTCTCCATTCACTCAACTCCAAACTAAATGGTGCTTCCCTTCTTCTCATTGGAGCACCTATGCTGTGGTTAGGGAGGCCTAAGCTAACTCCCCTAATCTATTGTGGGCAGGCGACGCAGCTCACCTTGGCGAGTTTGAAGCCTCTGAAGGCGAGGTGTCCTGTGAGTTTGTGCCCCTGTCGGCGGTGCGGCGCTGACGTTCCTGCTGGACACAAGCAGAATTTAACACGTTGCTTGCGGTACGACCTACAGGTGGGTCTGCTTAAGTTTTTCCGGGTGCGAAACGACCCATCGATGGGTCGTCTGAAATATTTTTAACAAGTTTTTAAAAATTTTTTCACAACTTTTGACTTTAAATTTGAGTTGGATATTGAACTTCAGTTTAACCCATCGCAGTCAATGTTTTGACACGTTCACCGTATTTCTGCGGTTGTTTGTGGTTGGTTTGGTTAAATTGTTAGCAGAATTGGGCTACCGACTTTAATGCTCGAATGCGTTTTAATACTTCCTACGAAATATGGAAATACAATTGTATAATAGCATTTCACCCCGTATGATAAGTTATTTCTTAAAGAGGTCGCGAAACAGAAAATATCATTAATTTATACCGGTACGTGAATGAGCAATTTACCTAGTTGGACACAAATGGCCCAATACGCGGCGAATGTGTATTGAGCCATATGTGGCCCAACACGTTGCTTACGATACGACCCATCGATGGGTCGCTTGAAAAGGTTTAACAATCTTCTAAAATTATTGGCATTTAATGAACCCAGTTAATGTTTGGTTTTTATAATATTGCTCATAATTTTAACTTTAAATTTGAGTTGAATATTGAACTTTAGTTTAACTTATCGCAGTCAACGTGTTGAGGTGAGGACTAGTCTTACCCGCCCTACCTGTGCTCGGAATTACGCTTGGTGAAGCCCTGCATAATTGTTTAACTTTATTTGAACGGTGAGAGTCTCTAGGATCAATTCGAATCTTGATTGTTTCTATCTTTGCATTTATTCTCTTTATTTTTAGTGCTCTAGTCTTCTGAGCTTTGCGAAGAGTAGCTCGAAAATGGTTCTCAGGCTCGGGTTTTGAATCAACTGACAGTACCATGTTAGTTGACTATGTGCGGAACTTCGGTATACAGTACATGTATTTCTATGCGTGAACTTTGTACAGACAGTTAACAGGACTGGCAATGACGAGCATAGCATGCAAGATTAGGCCACCGAATAATAGTTAATTTGTTATTTTCATTTCGTTATACGATTTCCTCAAACAAAGAAAACAGAGAAGTTAAAATTTGTGCTATTGTCTTTCTATTTCCTTGCAAATGCCTTACTTATCAGAAATAATTTAACACTGTTACTACATCGAATGCTGGGAGACCCACCGGTGTAAGAACTATATTTCATTTTGTACTTACCTAAACCAGACTATGACACTTTGAAATTAGTTGTCGGTCCATTTGAAAACCAACCAAGCATTGAAATTGAATTTGGAGATGAATATAAATTGCAGCTTAATCAAAGCAGGTAGCGTGTTGACACACCTGACGTCCACATCCTGATCCTACTGCTCTCTCTGAGCCCCCATAATTGTTGAGGATTATGATTTTGCTTGGAATTAAAAAAATATTACCATGAATCTTAATCATTGTCCTTAAATTTTAAGTTAATTTTTAAGCACGAAAGTGACAATCATCTAAATAGGTGGGAAATAAAATTTGTTCTTAGAACGCCATTTTCCAAGATCGGGCTTCCAAAGAGAAAAATTTACGTTCTCTGTACTTCACAGTTGGCTTCGTTTTTAAATTCCTAGCTTTTCAGTAAGCCGAAGAATAAAGAAGAATTAGTCCCAAAAATCGAGACAAGTTAGTCTAAGAAAATCGAAACGAGCAAGTCACAAAGAATAAAAATTAAAAGTCCTTATAAGCAAAAACAAACCAGTCCTTAAGAGCAAAAACAAACCAGTCCTTAAGAGCAAAAACAAACCAGTCCTTAAGAGCAAAAACAAACCAGTCCTTAAGAGCAAAAACAAACCAGTCCTTAAGAGCAAAAACAAACCGGTCCTTAAGAGCAAAAACAAACCGGTCCTTAAGAGCAAAAACAAACCAGTCCTTAAGAGCAAAAACAAACCAGTCCTTAAGAGCAAAAACAAACCAGTCCTTAAAAGCAAAAACAAACCAGTCCTAAAAAATAAAAGTAAACTTGTCCTACAAAATGAAAACAAAACCAGTTCTAAAAAAATGAAAACAAGCCAGTCCTAAAAAAACAGTCCCAAAGAATAGAAACAAGCTAGTCCCAAAGACCCCGTGAAGGCACTCTGTATTCTCAAGAACGCACCCAGGGCAGCAGACGGCGGAGGGGGAGGTGGCCAGGTCGCCGGTTCGCCTTCAGAGTCGCTGTCGTCAAAGGAGCCGCCGAAGTCGCTGGTGCAGTCCACCTCGG
>JACJUY010000706.1:0-20531 GCA_014220935.1 Platorchestia sp. MABIK
TATATTTAAACGATTTATGAAACCTCGATTACCGCATCAAAGCAAAGGCCGTTTTTTATTGTTTTCTTTCAATAATTTGTTAATAATAAAATGACTCAAATGAACCTTCCATCATAAAACAACTTGACAACTTTGAGGTCAAACTGAATGAGAAGAAAAAGTGAACTATTTGTACTGTCATTTGCAAAAATTTTGGAACTTTCTTCTATTTTGAGTCCTCCAATCCTAAAATTACACCCCCCTTTACAGGAATATTTCCCATAAACCGAGGCAAATTTCTGATTATGGGTGAAATAAATTTTAAAAAATCTT
Source organism: Platorchestia sp. MABIK (assembly GCA_014220935.1). Classification (NCBI taxonomy): domain Eukaryota; kingdom Metazoa; phylum Arthropoda; class Malacostraca; order Amphipoda; family Talitridae; genus Platorchestia; species Platorchestia sp. MABIK. The sequence continues at coordinate 313 of JACJUY010000706.1, forward strand.
CATACTCTACATACAAATGAAACATTACTGTAAATTTTCAGAGAATTATTCCATTTCACAATTTTTTTTACTACCTTGAGGTAAATTTTATTATTTTTTACTACTTTTCAAATTTTACTACTTTTTACTACTTTACTACCTAGTAGACACCCTGTTGTCCCATCACAAACATGGATGATACGATTCTTAACATTACTCACCAGAAATGAAGGATTTTAAGCAATTGTTAGACGCCAAGATATTTCTAACATAACTGGTAAAAAAAAGACAGTCAAGACATCACTCACAAGAAATAATTATATGCTTGACATCACTTACAAGGAACAAATAAATTCTTTGCATCCCCCATCAAAAACGAAAATATTCTTAACATTAATCACCAGAAAGAAAAACATTCTTTATACCACTCACAAGAAAGAAACATTCTTTACATCACTTACAAGAACGAGCAGTCTTGTCATCACTCACCAGAAACGAAGACATTCTTAACATCACCAAAAATAAAAAGATTCGAAACATCACTCACCAGAAATAGACATTCATGACATCACTCACAAGAACACGCACATTCTAGCCATCACTCACCGGAGACAAAGACAGTCCTGCGGTCTTTCTCTTCTTTTTGCAACTTTGTCCTCTTCTGTTTCGACTCCATGATGTTATGCTTTTTGCCGAGGATGTGGCTGACAAACACCAGGTCAGGCAGTGCGTTAGTTTTGCACAAGAGGCATTTTCTGGAGGCCTTCTCGTTCTCTTTGGCGGCTGGTGCAGCTTCCTTCAAGCCATTCATTATCACTGGATTATTAACAAAACCTGAAAAATTATGAGCTAGAATCAGGTTGTTACAATTTGCGGTGTATGAATTTTTACAACAATAGTGATCTCATGTTACACTAGTTTACAAATTTGAAAAATTACCAGAATTTTTTTGACTACTTAAGAGATATTCTTAACTGAATCTTAAGTTGAACGTGGATGTTAGAATTGGATCGGTTAAAAATTCATAACATAACAAGAACATGCAGAGCGCACACACTGAGGGGAGAAGCACTACCACTGTTATTTTTTTAAAGAAACAGTTTATTTTAAAGGATCTAATGCTATCTTTACCCTTCAATACATTCTCAGACACATACTGAGATTTAAAATACATTTAGATTAACTAAATTTAAAAAGTAGTCTAGTCTTACGTTGTATTTCAAGAATGAAGTTAGACAATAACAATATAATATACATTTTGACTCGTTTAATCCAAAAAATTATTCTAGCTTTACATCGTATTCCAACAATAACGTCAATAAGAAATAACGTCAATAATTAAATGAATAAAAATATGCCATTTAATTATTAAATATGCCATTTGTGAAATAATTATCAATAACATCAATAATTCTTATTGTCGTCAATAACGACAATAAGAATAAATAAAGACCTTTAGACGTGGAGGGAGAGCTGCTGGAGGCCGTCAGATTGTTGCCTGGTGATGTAGAATTGACCTTGACAGGCTCACTCGGCTTCTGCAGCCGAGCGGCGAACTTGCTGTACAGATCATCCATGGACTTCTTGGTATCCTGTTGCCTCTGCAGCCGTGGCCTTTTTGTTTCCATGTTGCTTTAAGAGCTCCGCTTATCTAGCTCTCGTTACTTCAGTACAAAATTTCTGACACAACGTCGTTCATCAGAAAAAAGCTACACGTGCTGTGCTTCAGCCCAAGTCCAGGTTTGAACTTACTTAAATTAACTTGAAACAAACAATTTAATTTTGAAATAACTTAAAATAAATGTTTTTCTAAATTAAAGGTTATGAAATTTTGATATTTTAAATACCCTACAATTGACAAACAAGAAAAAATCTTTAGGTGACAGAAACCACACAAATTAGTAAAGAAAAATACATCTAAACTCAACTTTAGAGTTACGGGCAACAGACAGGGAACGCTGTACGTGCATCTTTCAAATATCAGTCTATACTGAACAATTTAGAGGATAAAGGAAGCGTGAAACACAAGGTACAATGTGAGCGAGTAAGTAGATAGGATACAGCGCAACAATACGCTGGGTTGGAAAAAGTGTAGCAGAGATACGGTGTTAAAACACGCTAGGCTGGAAAGAGTGTAGCAAGGATGGCAAGAGTGTAGCAAGGATACGCTGTAATACACACTGTAGTGGCAAAAGAGAGTATGTAAGTAGAATATAGTGCAGCACAGAAGAGAGATGCAATCAACAAATAAGTGAAGCAGTGCTGCACAACAATTATTGAGAGAAAACACAAGGCTATAATCATGAAAAATACCAGTGAAGTTAGATATTAGAGCAAAGTAGGGCTAAGCTTCAGAATTTCCAATTGAGGTAAACAAAAATTTAATTAAGGTGGTCATTCAAATAGATAAGAGAATTGTGTGTTTAAATTTCTTCTTCAATTTTTCAGAGGAATTTCGGCACCTGAAAAAGAAATAAATACGCACTACTATAATGAGGTAAATTCAAATCAGGAAGAGTAATAGAGCATCATTTTCCTTTCGGTGCTTTTGTTTTAAAAATAAATTTTTATTTAGAAAATTTCAAACACAAGGTATTAGAAAAAGTGTAAAACAATCAGACATATGACACAGAGGTCACCAGAAAATATACCGTGATATTCCAGTTTGCGGTGTATTCAACCTACTACTATTTGTCAGCAAACACAGAGAATCCCACCAACATTCAAAAACAATAACACAGTTTGCTGGTTGCTTGCTTTGTCTCTCTGTCTCTAGTTGCACTCTGTAAACTGGATACCCAAAAATGAACAATGACAGCCAATTTTTGTTTTTAAAATGCAATTTCTAACAAGAATACTGAACAAAGTTATCTTGATACAAAATAGGGAAATCAGTCATCAACCACATGGCACGTATCTGAGTATTTTGTGCAAAATTCTCGACCTCCCCCTAACTGCTGTACATCAAGGAAAATTTCCAATGCTCACAAATTGCTTTGTTGATCAAAAGCCACCTTAGTGTATGTCAGTCTAATAGCTCTTGTCTATGTGATATTACAAAGCTATTTTAGCCGTCTTCATTCTTACATAAGCTTTTCTAAACAAAAATTCATATGAACTTCGAGTTTCTTTCTAGCATGTGAACAATTAACTGACAAGCACTCTCACAGCTAGAACTAGTTTAACAAATATCACTGACACATCTGTTACCAGCCAGTCTCTATACATCCCATTTGTGATATTAAATTCTTACTCTATGATCAATATTAGCCGAAATTCATTCCAAAGTTATTCTAACTTATAAATATATAAAAAAATGGGAACTAAAGGAAGAAAGAGCATTCATTTGACAAGGTTTCATGAATGAATAAAAATAATTACTTCAAAAAGCATCATTTTTGATGATTTATAACACTACTAAATATAAAACAGACTTGAAAAGCCCTAGCTGATCAAATTAAAAGGTTACACAATTTTCTACAAAACTAAAAGAAGGAAAAAAGAATAGCATCTAAAGAACTAATGCAATCATATAAGTTAACAAGAAATGGCAGAAGTCCCAGCTCACAGGCGCAACATATTTCAGCAGTACAAATCAGCTCACTGGTGTACAATATTTACAATGCACACAGTTCTTAATACAGTTTGTCCTTATCTGTAAACATCTTTAATTATAACAATTGCAATTCACAATGGTTTTCTAGCTTCAAAATCTAAATGAAGAGTATGAAGAGCAACCTCAATGAACTGGAGGATTTCCACCACCAACTCTTGAACACATCTTCTGTGTTACATGTAATCACCAAAATTGCTGTTTTGTTTAGGGGAAAATACCGCGATTGCTTGACTTGAAATAGGATTTTCTTGTCCAAAGTTAAAGGTTTCCTTTCAAAACAAAAACACACAAAAAAATATCTGCCCTCACCTGAGCGCACGTTGATAACTCGAGCAAAATATTGGGGTGGTAAGAAGCCTTCTTCATTGCCAGGACAAAGGATGACATTGTTTGCAGACTTGAAGAACTTGTAACCATCTGCAAAACAGATTTGGTCAACCAAAAGTTCTTTGCAATATTTACAATAATAATTTCAGAAAATTGCAAGAAATTAACTCAATATATCAGATTCTACCAGCATTTTAATTCTGAAGTAAACCAAAATTTATCACACAACTGCTCTTTGATTTGTTTTAGCAGCTACACATTTATGCATTGAAGGATTTAAAACTTAGCACTTTTAACAATTCAAATATGGAACTAAAACAAAACAACACTGCTAAAATTGGTTAAGTAACTTTACACCAGCTAGTTCTCTACTAGCCTGAGAATTAAAATCTACATTTCGCAGAACACATCAGCAGAATCATGAGCGTCTAATGCAATAGAATTCTAAATGACCTGAAATGCAAGAACCTAGATTTTGCTTGATTTGGTCAGTAAACTAAAATATCTTCTAAAACTTGATATGTTCATCAAATGTTTCTTCTGGGAACATTAGTCAGGCTATGTGAAAAAAAGTGATCTCATCACAAATAAGCACTTTGAGTGCAACGTGACCCACCCTGTGGCCACCGACAGGATTTTCAAATTGCTGCTGATCGACCAGCGGTCCCTGACCCAATTTTCGTAACAAATTTTTGATGAAAACTAAATAAAGGCACGTTATATTTAATGTTGGTAATTTAAGAAATTTTTCTTTAAAAATAGCTTTAATTTGTGTTTGATATTGAACTTCAGTTTAACACCTGCCGCACTTAACGTGTTACTACACCCACTGACATGTAAATAAATGTAAAAAAGAAAGTAACTGTACACACCCATTGATACCTTAGGTCCACAATGCAAATACAAAACAAAGGAATGCAGCACCCACTAATGATATTAGTCAACCAATGCAAACATGAAACAAATGAACGCGCACACCTTTTAATGCCGAGCGTCCATCAACGTAAATGTGGACTTGACAATTAGTTCTTATGCCACTGATGACACCGTCCTGCCCAGGCAGCCCTGCAGCCAGGTGAATGTGCTGCCGTTGCATGCGACTCAAACCTGACGGAGAAGCAAATTTGTAGTAAGTCCAACCCCACGGATTTTACATTAACTTTTAAAAAATCATCAACAGCATTTCATGACCTAACTTCATGAGTAATTAACACTTCCCTTTCATACATACATCATTTTTCTCCAGAAACAGGAATGACCATTGATTTTGAAGAATATCCATGCACTTAACATATGTAAACTTGGTAATTGGGTTGTGTGAAAAAATTTAAAAATTTTTAAAAATCATGGGTATATAATGTACCCAGTTAATGTTTGGTATTTATAAAATTTCCAACAACTTTTGAATTTAAAATTGAGTGAAATACAGAACTTTACTTAACCTGCTAACCCATTGCAATCAACGTATTAAACATTCACACATATTCCGTATTCATTAAAAAATGGTTCAAATAGATAAATTTCAATTGTACAAGAATTAAATCTGGCATAATTCCATACATCAATTCATAGTGTGAAAAATACACAACTCATTCTGCTTGGATTGATTTTCATCCAAAGAAAACCCTGCAGCTATCTATGAAAAAGTTGTAATTTAATTTGACAACTAGATTCAACTACAGCAAATCAAATTGAAAATCCTTTTACCACACAAAACTATGAATTTAAAGGTGGCACAAATATCAACATAAGATAGTGAAAATATCCTAAAAGAAAAGAGAATTTAAAAGACTCAAGAAGTTGATAAATTCTGGCAGTGGTGGACTCAACAGTCACAGTTTTACACTATGCAGATGAAGATGTACCTTGAGCTTTTATGCTGTTCCAGTGTTCCTTGTATGTGCCATGAACCAACGTTTCAGGGAGCGTATCTTCATTCAACTCTTCTAAATCAACTTGGATATCCTGAAACAAAAGAACTTGAAAATGAACAATATATTCTGACAATAAACACATCATGGCAGAAAACAACAAACAATTTCTAAAAAGGCTAATTTAAAAAATTGCTCTGCATCAGCTGCATTGTTTATTCAGAATAATACACTAAAAATTGAAGACTATGGTCACATAAACTAGGACCAAACCAAAACAAAATGGTTCCAGAATCTTGCATTTTACACTTTGACCACAATTGGTTAAACTGAAGATCAATATTCAACTGAAATTTAATCAATTGTAGTAAGCAATTTCGGAAATAGCTAACATTAACTAGATTGTGCCTTTATCAAGTTTGAATTAAGTACTTTCAAAAATTCCTTCCATGGCCACCAATGGCGCATGTTGTGGTCAAAGTGTTAATTGCATACTTGAAAAAAAAGTTCCAAACCTTGAGAATACAAGCTAGTAGTGTTTCTGAGGAGAAACAACATGAGAAAAAATTCCAATTAAGAACAACTAAAGTTACAGAAACCTTCTTCACCACAGATCACAACAAAGTTCAACAAGTTGTGATAAAAGTGCTCTCTGCATAGATTTTAATTTGCACACTAAAAATGTAAAAATTCAGGCATTCTGAAACAATAGCTGCAGATTGCCTAACCCACAGGAATAAAATTTCAAAAAACTTTTGAGCAACACCAAGTGAACAGATATAAGTTGAACTTTAAAGTAATAAATGCAGATATCTCTGTAGGGACCCCTCTACAACTAAAACTAAGCAAAAAATAAAATACAATTTAATATTGCTGCAAGCAGACCACTCAATATTGCACTAAGATATACAGCTAATTTGACTTATTATGGAAACTACAAGTTTGCTTCATATCTCTGATGCACTTGGTAAGATCAGCACTCACCTTCAGACTGTGCCCCTGATTAGCCCGGATGAAATGCTGACCATCTTCCTCTTTTAGAGCAAATCGCTGCTTTGGACAACTCAAAACTATATCCTTGATAGTTGCAACATCAATCTGAAAAAAGCATTTTTTTCAGATATTTCAAAATTCAAGTTATTTACTTGAATTTGATTGTTATTATGCAGAAATTTCACTTATTACTGAAAATATTCAAAACCTCATCAGCCACAAAATGATAGAGAAAGAAAAACAAGGCCTGAACCAACCAAGATATTCATTAACAAGCGGACAAGTTTTCACTTTTCCAAATATATCAATTAATACATACAAGACAAAACCTCTTAGTCAATCTTTCTTGATCACTTATCAAAGATTTAGTGTAACTTCAAGAATGGCTGAAAGCATTGACAATATTCAAGGAAGTTGTAAACCCAAAGAAAGCAAAGTAGTAATTCAACTCAATTGATTTACCATTACATCTGACAGACCTATATTTATCTTCATCAGCCAAAGTGTTCAAATTATTTTAGGTGCTGGATTAAAAATTACCAAGTGTTAAAATAGAAAAATGACCTAAAATTACGTAAATGATGCATTAAAACATGAAAAACACTTAACGTGACTTAACTGAATGAAAATTCATCATTTTCTGAAGTATTTCATTTTATTCATCATCATGTTGAAGTGCTTTTCAACATGAAACAAGTGAACAAGAGAGAGTGAGAACTATTCCACTATGACCACACACTACAAAAATGGACAGAACATTTGTGGGGACACATACCCCAGAATATTGTGGCTTATTCAAGAGCATTTGCAAGTTGGCCCAGCCTTGTGGGTCTAGAGGCACTCCTTGCTCCTCCCCACCATGTCGTAAGTGAAAGCTCAGAGCTTTACTCAGCATCACTCTTTTTGAACTAGTACTCATGCTTCAAAAGGCTAAAATATTGAAAAAAATATAATTTTGAAGAACTATTTATGACACTAATTGTTTGGCAATGGTAAAATAGACTATTGTTTTTTGAACAAGCATGCACGAGTAAATTGGTGATAACTTTCTACTTCACAAGAAAACCTGGAACCAGAGCATGAGATTTAAATTCTTGTGAATGCTGTTAATACATATTTTACAGAAGATCTGAGACAGATTTTTCACAATTGAACAACTTTAGCTGCCAAATTACAATATTTGCTCAAATTCCTATAGAGAATGGAAAAGGTGAAATACTGGAGATCATAATAGATGCCCTTTACATATTTGAACCAATCTATACTTAAATTTTATTCTACCCAATTATCTATCACACTTTAATACCAGTTAATGAACAGGTCTATCTGTGGTAAAAAGCACCATTGAAGCCTTTTATTTTCATTCACATGTACACTAGGATATATGGTCTGAGATGCGTTTTCTCTGTGGACTTAAAAACAGTAAATGAATACTGCATTCAACATATTTCCCAGTAACAGATGTCAACATTTTTGATTGGCTGTAAGCACAAGTGCAGTATATACATAATTTGTTTATCCAACAGTTGAAACAACTGTTGAACACAAGTAACAGTTGAAACACAAGATTAAGTTCGAGGCAGTGATACGCAATTTTAGATGGATTAGCAAAAGAGCAGCTCATGGGATACACTATGAAGACTCAAATGATTTATTGGGCATTACTTTGAGACAACTTGCTCATTGCAGTTTAAAATTTGGTCATTTACATTAGAATGAGTGATGGAGGAAGATTTCCTAAACAGTTGCATTAATCATTAGATCAGTGTTGATGAAGTTAGGCTAGATTAGAATTGGCTCATTTAAGCTTGTTTAGGACTGGTAAATTTAGGCTAGATAAGATTCAAATAAATTAGGTTTTGATAGGTTAGATAAAGATTGGCTTAATTTGGATTTGTTAGAATAAATCAGGTTAAATTAAAATAAGTTAGGTCATGATTGTTTGGTTACCTTAAATTGAGAAAGTTCAATTTGGAATAGGTAGGGTTACAAGATGTGGAGATTCAGTAGTACCTAGGTTGACAAACACAATCCAATATGTGAAGCTGATCATTAACTGAATTGTTCCTTAACTGAATCCATTTTTTTTCATAATAAATAACTGGTTCCCAGCCCCAGTTAATTTGTTACTATCCATATTGTAAAACCTATTGGTTTGTTTTTATTTGCAAAATGCAGTACAATATAGCACAGAAACTGTTTAATAAAAATAAAAACAATACAGAAATTAGAAAAAAAGAAAACTTTCTTTTTGACTGGAAAATTATGGCATAAGTGGGTGAAGATGTGGGAAGGAACGGATAAAGGTTCTGCTCTGAGAGGAATACCTCTCCATGAAAGTATCTGGCATTGTAACTTTGGGGGCCACTTCCCTTTTCTGTTGCTTTGAGAATGAGGGGAAAATTTTTTTGAGTGTTTGTTGCTTCAGCTTTATTTGAAGGATTTCAAGGTAATACAACATGACATCATTGAAAAGGTTTTAAGTCCTATTGCCTACCATATTAACAAAAAAAGGTTTTTCAATTAAAGCTTGCTATTTCCCCCACTTAGAACACATTTCTATATTTCAGGGCTACATTAAAAAAATAAAGCACTAAATAACACGAAAAAACACAGATAGGAAACAAGCAACAACTAATAAACTCTGTTACATAACATTTTTACACTAACCTAACATTTTTAATTTTTATCCTATACTAGCACATTTATGTTATTAAAAAATAGTTGTTCCGTGTTATAATCTCTGAAAGAATTCACAGGCAATTTAATTTATGATTTGTTAGGACAGGCAAAATTCAGTTGGGAACTTAAATTAGACAAAAATTGGTTTGGATGGGTTGAGAGGTTAGGTTAGGAAATGCTAGGTTACCATAATTTGAGATGGAAGAAATTAAGCCAAATTAAGAGGTTCTACTACCCTGCACTAACCTCATTTTTCAAATTTCGCTGTACACATTTTTATTGCACCTAGAGGAACAAAAATGCATAGAGATACCTAAAATTGAATTCAAAACACATTTGCTTCTATACAAAATTTGTGATTTTTGCAAACATTTTTTTTTATTATTAGAAAAAATATACACTAGCGCAAAACGTTTCTCACTCTATAATTTTCAACATAGAAGTATGATTTTGGTCTCATTTGACGTGGAAGGACTGTAGGAAACTCTAAACGTAAGATTTTTTAGCATTTCAAACTAGAAAAAAGTTATTGTTGCACATGTCCAAAAAATGTCTTCCACAGAAAAATCCTAGATTACTTTTTCTAATCTCAGATTGCAACATTCTACTGCATCTAGGGAAATGAAAATGCATACAGATATGTAAAATTGAAATCCAAACATATTTGCTTCTATGAAAAATTTTGACTTTCGCAATAGAAAAAAGTTATTGTATGAACAGTTACATAAAAATAAATTACTTTTATTTTTGCGCAAAACCACATCCCTTCTACAATTTTCAACGTAGAAGCGTGATTCTGATCACATTTGATGCGGTTCGACGGTGGAAACAGGGTATCGACGCAAAATCCTATTTGAATTCTTAAATTTTTATTTGGAAAAAATTGAATTTTTTTTACATGTTGGACATGTGTAACAATAACTTTTTTCTAGCTTGAAATGCAAAAAATTCTATGTTTTGAGGTTTTTACAGTCCTTCCATGTCAAATGAGACCAAAATCATGCTTCTACATTGAAAATTGTAGAGTGAGAAAAGTTTTTTTGCAAGTATATTTATTTTTCTCATAATTGCAGAATCAATTTTTTTTTTTGCAAAAATCGAAAATTTTTATGGAAGCAAGTGTGTTTGGAATTCAATTTTACATATCTGTATGCATTTTTGCTAACCTAGTTGCAATAGAGATAGGAGAAAAGAAGTTTGTAAAATTTGGTACATCAGGTAAAGTCCAGGATAGTAGAACACCTTAAACAAGTTAATTAAACTTTTTTGTGATCAAAAATTCTGTTCTGTGATAGTACAAATAGACTATTAATATTGATGAAGGCCTTGGATGGTTACAAAGAATATTAAATGCTCATAAATGTATGGAAGAATGTGAGAGTGCTTTATAACGTCTGAATGTGGTAAGCATTTTCCAATATTTAATTTCTTTCCAAAATACATATCTGTGAACAATACAGTCACAACACATCTTACAAAATTATTTCATTTCAGAAGTAGTTCTGTAACTTGATTGTTTTGTAAGTACAGTTGCATTTTTTATGAAAAAGGCTGGATTCGTTCCAAGACCCCCAAAACCCTTTAAAATTTATCAAAGTATACAAATTTTGTATGAAATACAGTGGTACCTTAGGTAATAAATGTTTTCCTTTACAAATTTTTTAGATTACAGTGACACCTTTGATTGAGTTAAGTATTTCAATTTCACTACAAGGTGCCCATTTTTTGTGAACAAGCCTTAATGCATTGCTTTGGGATTGCATTTGTCTTGAGAATAACTTAAGGGGACCGTCTAGTCTGAATCAAGAAAATGGCCATCACGTTTTTGCTATGGGATCTAGATCTAAGAAATTTGGCATACCTATGTATTTTCGAAAATAAATAGGGGTCGTCTTGCACACTTTTTTCCATACTTGCCATAATTACCAAAATAATGGGAATGAACTCGAGAAACAATAGGTTATTTTCAAGGATGTTTTATCTCAGAAAATTATTATTGTAGAGTAATGATTTAGGTATCATTGGATGCATAAAGAATCAGAGGATTATTTTGAAATTCAAAATAGTTTAGTTTGTATAAAACTAAAAAAAAATTAAATGAATCATTAATTTTTTTGTAGATTTTTTAATGTAACTACAAAACTATTATGAATTTTGAAATAATCCTCTGACTCTTTATGCATTAACTTTTCGCGCATCCAATGATACCTAAATAATTGCTTTACAAAACAACTTTCTGAGATAAGACAGCTTGAACATTTGTATTTGCATTGTTCAGTAAACGCATTTTAGTACCGAGAAACAAGTTTTTTCATTTGGAAGCTATATTGCTTCAAGAAATCGGCGCGGTTGATGTTGTGAAAGCTTTCGTGAAATTTTGGCTTGACTTTGGCTAACTTTTAACAAAGTTTTTTGTGGTTCCTTGAAGAAATCGGTATCACAAGTGGTACCAGGAGCCAGGTACCGAGCGAGATGCGCGTGAGGCTCAGAAGTAACGCGTTGCTTCTGGGCACCTGCGGTATGCTTCAATCCTAACTTAATTTAGCAGATGCAGTACAAGCTTCTCTGAGCTTGGCAGGCAGATTCAGCTCGTCGTTTGACACCGTAATCGCTTCGGCATTCATGTCACACTGAGCTCCTCTTTGATCAGCAGTCGTATTTATGCCTACAGAACAGGAGGGAGGGAAGGAGGGAGGTCCTTGAGAGGTACCAAGCATTCGGAGCTGACAAATCATAAAAATTCTTTAACAGCTGAATGATAAATACATTTCTCACTTGCAATAATGAGTCGGTAAGCAAAACTAACTGAAATGATATGGCACATGAGCACTGACGCACCGTGCGACCCTATCCGCCGCTCCTCCTCCTAAATTTTACCCGTCTTAGGTGCTTCAGATGCTTCCAGATTTTTTACTGCATGTTATCTATGCATTCCTCTTCCAAATTAAGCAATAGAAGAAAATTTGACAAATTTCGGTCTTCTGACTAGACGGTGGCCTTATCAACAGCATCTCACAAAGGAGTCGCATGGTTCCTCCCACACATACTCTTTACCCCCTAAATCCCTTTATCACTTCCTTCATTCGTTCTCTCAGTAGCGTTCATTCTCTCAATAGGAATTATAATGACATTATTTCTTCAATAAATATGTAAATGTGTATAGAAAAATGAATGAAAATGGGCTTTTGTAGACAGATGAAACTAATTATTTAATTTTTATAGCATTCTTTTAGGAAAATCATTTTGAGATTCAAATTTTGTGGGTTATGAAGTTGCATTTGGAATGAATTAAATTCATAACTTGAGGTACCACTGTATGTGTTAAAAGTAAAAAAAAATTAGTTATTAAACCATTAGGATGAATATGACATACAAATCATTTATCGTTTACTTTATCATGCTAATATCAAAACAAAATACAGGATGCTACAAGTGTATTTACGTTTCCGGGGGATTTGGACGGCTTCAAAGCCGAGCATGCAATTTTTGAATTTTGTTTTATATCCATAGATGAAAATTTTATGAAAGGGGTTTTGTACCTTAGATTAATTGTTACTTAGATCTCTTGTAAGGTTAGATATGACTGTAAATTTTTGGTGACTAAATTTTGAGAATTCTAAAATAATTGTGGTTGGTTCACTAATCCAAATCCTGATCGCCTGCATCTATATACTTGTACTTTAAACTATCATTTTTAAATAAAACTCTCAACATTTAAATTTATGCATTTCAGCAGAATATCAATATGTACTAAGATTTAACAACTGGAAAAGCTCAACTCATTGATAAATGCCATTTCACCACATTTTTAAACCAGTTAAATATTTTACATGGAACTTGAAATTAGAGTCCTTGCTTTATGAAATACCAATATAATAAAAACAGCAAAGATGATCTTTATACATATATTTATAATCAAGTTTTTACTAAAAACTAAACAACTTGAATGTCAAAATTAGTTAAAGCCTCTAATTAACATTGATAAAATATGCCAGACATATCTACTTCACTAGAAATTTCTTGATTATGGTTCATTTTCCAACATTTTTCTATTTTACAGAAGCAAAAACTCATCTTTTTTTTAGGAGCAGTTCATTTAAATTCTAATCCAAGAAAAAAGTCAATCAATCCCCTGAATGCATTTGCAAAAACACTAGTCAATGCAGCACATGTCTAAACATCTTTTTATTAATACGCTTAAAACTAAATTCGTGGGTAACGCTCTACAACCAATAGGCTGGATAGGATAGGATAGGATAGGTTAGGATAGGATAGGTTAGGATAGGATAGATTAGGTTAGGATAGATTAGGTTAGGTTGGATAGCTTAAATTAAGTTAGGATAGGATGATTATTATTTTTTATCATCGTTTTTATTTTTGTATTTTGGCAAATTTCTTTATATTTTTTCATTGATTTTGTTATTTTTTATATAATTTTTTTTATTTGTTAATTTATTTAAATTTGTCAATTTTTAAAAATAAATTTTAAATGCCTTATTTATCCTTTTTTTCTATTTGTTAATTTTTAGTTTTTTTAAAATTTTTTCATTCATGTAAATTTTATAATTTTTTCAATTTTTCATATTTTTAACTTTTTTTATATTTTTTTTTCATTTGTGTATTTGTTAAATTTTTAAATTTTTTTACATTTTTAATTTTAATTTCATTTTTTATTTTTATTTTGAATATTTTTTCTTCATTCAATTTTTATATTTTTTTACATTTTTTTCCTATTTTTAAAATTTATTATAGTTGGTTCATTTTTTTCTTTATTTATTTTTCCAATTTCAATTTTTTTCATTTCCATTTTTCAAATTTTTTTTTTTATTTTTTTTATTTTTCAGTCATTTTAATTTTTCTATTTATTTAAATTTTTCTATTTATTCAATTATTTTAGGTTTTATTCATTTGTTTTTTTTTATTCATTTTTTTTTAACTTTGTATTGCAAAAAAAATTTGATTTTAATTACAGTAATTATTTCAGGAATCTTTCCATATCAAAGAATGCAAATAAAATACATTTCCTTCATACTTTACCCTTAAATGCTTGGAAGTGAGTTAATTATTGAAATCGTGTAATCTACAAGGGTTTCTGCTTGCTTTTATGAAGGCGCCGTGACTCGGGTATCGTGTCTACGAAGAGACTATACATAAGAAAACAAGCAGAGTGGATAGGATATGTGTGTATATGTTAGGTTAGCATGGGTTAGGTTAGTATATGTTATGTTAGAATCTCTTGGGTAATGTTTACCGAATTTTCTCATGGGTACACCTAGCCTAACGATGACATTGGTTAAGCTAGGTTAGGATAGGATGGAATAGGTTAGGTTAGGATATGATAGGTTGGGATAGGATAGGTTAGGATAGAACAGGCTTTGATAGGATAGGTTAGGATAGGATGGAATAGGTTGAGATGGGTTAGGATAGGTTAGCATATGTTAGGTAACGTTGACGGAATTTTTTCACGGGTCCACGTTTTCTTTGTTTGACATATTATCATGATAGGTTCGGTTAGCATAGGTCAGGAAGAGATAGGTAACGATAGCTTAGATTCGATTGAGTTATGGTCGAATTTGTTAGATAATGTTGATGAAATTTTTTCACGGGTACACGGTTTCTTTATTTTTGACAAATTGTCTGGATAGCTTCAGTTAGGATAGGTTAGGTAGGTTATGTTGATGAAATTTTGTAGGGGTTCACAGTTTTCTTTATGTTTGCCATATTACCAGGACAGCTTTGGTTAGGATATGTTAGGCTTGGATGAGATAGGTTAGAATATATTATGTAAGAATTTGCTAGATCAAGTTGACCGAATTTTTTTCACGGGTCCACCTAGCCTAAGGATGACATTGGTTAAAGTTAGGCTAAGATGGGATAGGTTAGGTTAGAATAAGTTAAGATATGTTAGGTTAGGATAGATTTGGTTAGCATAGGTTAGGACAAGATAGGTTAGAATATGCTATGTTCATATTTGTTAAGTAATGTTGACAGAATTTTCTCACGGGTCCCCAAAGCTTATTGATGACATTGTCCGTGGAATTTCCACGGGTCCTGCTAGTAACTTTGAATATGCAAAAATTTACAAGTGATACATTACAGTTGGCATAGTTCCATATGGGCTTTATCTATGTTATGGATGGTTCTGCATCATAACTCTAACTAGAAAGACCTTGGTTTTGTTTCAGTTGTTTTGAAGTATTTTCACTAGACCAAATGCTCCTTGAATGAAATAGCAAACCAAGAAAGTGTACAATGAATTTTGAAGGAGGATGCTATTTCTCTACTTAATAAACTTACTCTTCTTCAATTCCACAGCCCAATTTCTAACAATGGAGCAACCAATAAAGAAGTTTCTTCAACTCAAATTAGATTTTCCATTAACTTCACTTCTAAATTGCTACAAAAAGCACTGCGTTTCTAAAACAACAGTATTATTTTAGGTTTGAGACTATAAGCTAGTTTGAGATTCTCTAGCTATAGCAAAAGCAATCCATGTACTTAAAATTAATTTTTAATATAGACAGTGAAAATGGGGAAACTACAAACAATAAGAAAAGCATATTCCCACAAAAGAAATCCTGTGCATTGTAACTAGTTAATAAATATGAAGAAAACAGAATAAAGAAGATGTTAAAACTGAACAAAGTATAATGGATGAAAAACAGTATAGACCCATAGCCTTATCCGTAGATGAGATTTACAGCATCCCATTTTGAGTGTCTCACCATAGCATAACATAAAAAAACATGACTACCTTTATATTGCCTATCCTATATTCTTTCAGGAATTTTCCAGATACATATTTAAAAATTAAAAGTTTCGGTAAATGTGAAGCGTTTGCTAATAATAGAATTTTATAATTTTTGATCCTGAAACATACTTAATTATATCAAAATAAACAAGTTTTCTTTTATGCACTTTCCGTCGAAAATGAGTATTTAACGAGGTATAGCGGTAGGTTTAGTTTTGTCTATGATGACGAATGCGCTCGATTAAACAGCCACTCATTTATTTTTTAATTTTTGTTCCTTGAATCACGGTAATAACATCAAAATAAACTACTTTTCTTCTATGCACTTTTTGCAACAAATGAGTATTTTACGAGTTAGAGCGGTAGGTTTTAGATGGCAGGAACGGGTTCAATCATTCAAGCCCGTTGGAAGGAAGCGTCCACTGCAGTGTTGCCATACGACGCACTCGATGAATTACTTTCCGCTTCAAAAACTGGAGTTGCGGTAACTAATTTACCGCTATAAATCGTAAAATAGTCATTTGCGACGAAAAGTGCATGAAAGAAAACTTGTTTATTTTGATACAATTAACTATGTTTCGGCACTCAAAATTCTATATTCGATCATTAGCAAACGCTTCACATTTACCAAAGTTTCATCTACAAAGCTACTAACATCATAGGAAATATTTATTCAAGTTTTTTCTTGAGCAAACCAATTTAAAAAAAACATCATAGGAGAATGAGAATTGACCATCAGCTTATAATTCAAGCACATTTGATTGGCTTAAAGCCTAAAGACATATTCAAATATTGATAAAACTATAATTTTTGATAATTACTGTTTCTACGCTTCAAAAGATGTAAAAGCATCTTAGCTTTCTAATAATTTATTAACTTACTAAATGCACCGTACTCTCTCTCCATTCAACTCGATTTCCCTTACTACACATCTACACCGTGGCCGTGCCTTACTATCAGTGGTACAAATTAACTCAACGTCCCGGAAACGCTCATGTCAGACGAACAACACGAGTCATTTCATACAAGCGAAACGAAGTTAATACACGCATCGAATGAGTTAATTTTGAGCACAGAATAGGTATTTATACTTTCCTTTATTTAAGTTTGTTATGTTCTTACCAGGAATTTTGTAAGATTTTAACATTTGATTATTGATGATTAGTAGACTGATTCTGAGCTCAATGGCTGACGTACGATTCACAATTATCTATTTAGAGAACTTTTCTGTGAATTGTTGGCAAAATAATTCATATAATGTATTTAGTATTGTAATTAATTTTTAAATTACTTGCAAAGGATATTCAGGGAAGTAATTCAACCAATAATGTAAAATTCTGAAGAAACAAGTACGTGTTCAAATAAAAACAAAATGGTCACCATGGCCAAGTGGTGGTTTAGATCGCCCGGGGGATTCTCTCCATTGGGATGGGAAAGCTCAGCTATAATACTCCCTTCTACCCAAGTGTCAGAAACAAGTACCAGATCGACCAGGGGTAATCATTATTGCGTCCTGATGTTAGTTATACGGCTGTTAAGCCGTCGCCAAGATTTGTCGACTTGTGCCTCTGTACTAGGAAGGGAAAAATAATTCTTCCCTCGAATAAACTGAGCTTGCGTATCACAGATACTTGCGAAACAGAATCTTGTCACGATTTTCAAATTTTCGTTAGCTTGTTAGCTCAATCACTTTTTCGCTTGACTTATATTGCAAAAATTTCGCTACTTCGCCACGCAGCCACCTGAAATTCTGAAAATTATTGGAAGTTTATCGCAGCAACGAAAAACTGTTAACGAGCCTCAACCTAATAAATAAAGATCAGCAAACCCGACTTCTCTTCTATCCCTGAATACAAGGAAGATTCCAACGGAATATATCAGCCTCAGAAACTACGGCTTTATCAGTCAGCAAATCTGACTTCTCTCCTATCCCTGAAATACCAGAAAGATTCCAACGGAATAACCAGCCTCAGAAATACGGCCTTTTTTTGATCAACTGACTACCCTCAGGGACCCCTAAGATAGGAACATTATCAAAAGGGTGGCATCCGAACAAGGACCAACCCACATTATCCATCAATGGCATTTGGAATACCAACACGTATACGAGATTATATGCATCAGGCTTGATAGAATAAAACACTCTTTTCTTTCTTTTCTACATTTGCTTTTGAAAATAAATTTGTAGCACACAGAGCTATGAATGAATGGATTGTAAATAGAAATTTTTAATATACCAGTACTGTCAATTGAAGTCAATTTCCCCAATGCTTAAGAACAAATATGTATATTGAAACATTTGACACACTGTTTAGTACGCACAACCTAACATAGCGAAACAATTTCTCTTAATAGCAAGCTGATGTTGTGCCGCTAAATAATAAAAGAACATCGAATTCCCTACAAACACGTTTCAATGAAAAACTGCATAAGAAAAAAATATTCACTTATTTACCAAGCAATTTTGGTTTACCCCACATTTGTGCGGGAATGCTAGTAGCTTATTTTCGCAAAAGTATTTTCTATAGATGAACACTTGAAAGAGATCATGATGGAGATACGTAGACATAGTACTAAGTTGTGGTTTTCAGTCACCCACCAAAAAAAATCAATGGCCATTTTGCCCGATACTCACGTTTTGGAATTGAAATAAGTCCAGCTTCGTGTGACTGTTCGTTTCAAACAAAGGGCGAAGGAATTCTGGTGCCAGCATAATAGTAAATATAGTTTAATCTTTGTAGAAATTAAACATTAGAATTATAATATATAGATAAAATAGCTCAGCGTATCTCCTCGTTTGAAAGAGGAAGAACTTGACCGTAATTCCACACTCTGCCCAAGTGTCGTAAATGGGTACGCTGTCGCCCGGGGGTAACCGTCATTAAATCCTGGTGCTAGTTACAGATATTTGAAAAATCAATAGGGATTGTTTGAATCAGGCTTGATTGGAATACAATATCCTTTGTGTCAAGTTGAACAGAACTATTACTTGTTCTGGCTCGGTCAATATGATCTCAAAGCGCTGAACAAGACAGATGAACACTTGTGCAAGTTTCGTCATAAAACTATTGATAACCAATTTCCATAACTTGGAAACTGCCGTGATACGCTACAGTTGCACGAGCGTCTTGACAACAGAAAACGTAGGCTTTTGAAGACCTAATTGAATGACACACAACTCTGGCATGGCAAAACTCTCTTGACGTGCGTGGTATATATTTATTCAATGTAGAGCATTCTGTTTGGTATTAATATTGAAATTAAAAGACAGTACAGACCGTGATAATTTGAAATATGGAAATTTGAATCTAGAAAAAATGCGTCTGTTCATGAGCACTTGAACGTTTATTTTAAAACGCAATGAACGTTGGATAACATACTTTGCTTCTCGGGATCACGCACGTCGTCTCTATGATTTGACTGACTTAAAAATTTGTACAGTAATTACACGGTGCAAAAAAATCTACATTTTGCATAGCAGTTTGGACTGACAGTGAAATAACTCTGACCAGATCAATGACGATAGTATCAACAGTGAGACAAGGTGAAGAAAAAGTCCTTGCGGGAGAGATGTTCATTAATTACTTAGGCACACAATATAAAATTAAGAGTTAGCAATTTTTACGGCGTTAAAGCTATGTATCGACAACGTTCGCTAAATTACACGCATATTAATAGCAGAAGTACAAATCTTTTGATGCCATACTTGACAACACAAGTCGCATGAAAACACGACAGGAATATTGATATCCTCGGATGACAGACACAACACACCCGGCGTCCCGAATTACAGCTTTTGACGTGTACCCCTCGTTAGCCGTTGTGTTGCAAAATGCAACTGACATCGAGTAATGTAGCTGCTGTAAATGATCATCGGTCGTAAGTGTAGTTTTTCAGTTATATTAGCGCGGCATTTTAAAGAAGCATGACTTCGCCCTGGTATAAAATGCAAATTCTCTCATAAAACCGGAATTACTCTCGTAAAATACAAGAATTATAC
>JACJUY010000706.1:37681-61862 GCA_014220935.1 Platorchestia sp. MABIK
GTGAGTGAGAATCACTCGTAGAGTGAGTGAGAATCACTCGTAAAGTGAGTGAGAATCACTCGCAAAATGAGTGAGAATCACTCGTAGAGTGAGTGAGAATCACTCGTAAAGTGAATGAGAATCACTCATAAAACTAACCTAAAGAGTCTTTGTTCCATAGAACTCACAGCTACAACCGCACCGAAACTGAAATTTGGCGCGAGCAACTCACGAGACACCGGAGACGAGCTCCCGTCGACGGCCATGCGCGCCTCAATGGCGAGTTGAAGTTTCTTCCTGTGCAGGGGATGCCTGACGCCGAGATGCTTGTCCAGCTGCGCAGGAGTGGCTCTGCTCAGGTGGTTGCCGGGGTCGCCGCTGAGCCAGCAGCGCAGCGCCGTGCAGTGCTGGGCCAGGCCCAAGAACGTCAGCCAGCCCTCGCACTCGCTTGCTGTCCACGACTCGAATGGGCCGCTCGGCCTGACAAAAAAAAAAGGTGAGTGCTCTAACTTTATTGAGAATGTGATGAAAAATGTACACTAATCACCAAAAAGGAACCGGAAATGCTCCGATTTTATTGAGAATGTGACAAAAAATGTTCCCTGACTACGACTCGAAGGGGCTGTTTGGCCTGTGATAAGAACAGGTGAGTGCTTTAACTTTTTTTGAGGATGTGACATAAACTGTTCCCTGACCACTAGAAATGGATACTCGGCATGCACTATGGCATGCAGAAAACAAGTAACGTTTAGAAGGTAACTGTAAATGTAAAAGAAAAATAACCATAGGACCACACTTACGTAGAAACGCTGACAATATAAAATTGATCAGGACACACAAAAAATGAATAACACCATAGAAGAGGTCAAATCTAATCATTAATTTAACAAATTTTCACTTCACGGTTCCATACAACACAACTGTAGAGCATCACAACAGCAACTGAGATGCTTCCAGAGGCTTGCACGGCTACACCCAGGATTGCTCGACGAGCATTTTATAGGGCAAACCTATTTAAATAGTCATTTTTCAAACAGAATTTCGTGAGAAAAACACCAATCTAGCAACCCTGGCAGAGTCGAGCAACAACAATCCGAGGAGAAGCACTTTGTCGTGCCAGGCGTTTGACCAAATAACACCAATCTAGCAACCTTGGCTGTGTGAAACAACTCAAGAAAAAGCACTCACTCATGCCAGGCTTTGGCCAGAAAAAAAACTCTCTAGCCACCCTAGCCTAATCGAACAACATATACAACCACAAGAGTCCGAGGAGAATCCCTCACTCATGCCAGGCGTTGAGTCCCCCTGCGGTGAGAGGCGCTCCCCAGCCGAGCCTGGCGGTGGCGGTGGCCCGCACGCCGCCGCGCTTCAGCTCGTCCGCTCGCCCCCCTGACGCGGGGCTGCTGTCCTGCGTGGGGCGGGCATGGCCTGAACTGCTGCGCCGTAACCTGTGCGACCAGGTCATGTTGCAATTACTGAACACTTCTAAGCTGCGTGATCAGGTCATGTTGCAGCTAACTAACCTGCGTGACCAGGTGTTGCAATTAATGAACACTTCTAACGTGTGACCAGGTCATGTTACAGTTAATCAGCTCTTCTAGCTTGCGTTACCAGGTAATGTTGAAATTAATGACCACTCCAACGACATATTACATAATGACATATTATGCAACCTTTCAAGATATTACGTCCATTAGAATATTAATCAGCCTATTTCATCTATTACGTTAGCTTGTAACGCAATATCGTAACAACACCTTGGAACATTACATGTTTACCTTGTAACCATGGAACACTGCGTGTGTTACTACCACTATATCACGAAACATAACGTGTTACTGCTGTGGGCACAAGTTTTGTGGCACTTTACATTTCTACAGAGTACTACTATACTCAGGGCAAAGCATTCACGGCTTTGATACGTAAGATAGTTTATAATTTTGTGTTTATTAAATAAAAGACTTTCGATTAGTTAAAACAATAATTTTTTAATTTCAAGCAATCCCCATTTGAAGTAAGTTTAAAGAATTCTTATACTACTATTACATAAGCTCTTACACAAGGGCACAACACAACGCACATACAATAGTATAACACTTAACACAGCTCATAGTCCAAAACATGGATCACAACATAAAAAGCCTAACATTACACACAGATCCCAATCCAAAAGAAACATACAACGCACAGAGAACAACACAACACACAGAGCATATAACAGTACGCAGAACACTAAGCCACACACAATGCTCTACACACAGGGCACAACACACCGAACAAAGAATGGACAGTGGTTGCTTTAACACTTTGACCGCAACGTGCGCCACCGGTGGCCACGGAGGGGATTTCATAATGCTGCCGACCAACAAGTAGTCAACAGTATAATTTTCAGAAGTGCTTAATTAAAGCTGAATGAAGGCACGATCCAATTAATGTTTGCTATTTTCAAAATTCCTCACTACAACTGACTTTAAATTTCAGTTGAATAAATAATTTCAGTTTAAGCAATTGCGGTCAAAGTGTTAATTCTGTTGCCTGGGTTACACCAGCTATGAGCAGCACACTTGCACAGAGACTCCAGAGCGCACCTAGTGAAGATCTTCTTGATGGTGGTGGGCTTGTGAGAGGTGATGGGCGAGGTGGGCTGGTGGTCGTTGTTGTACTGCTGCAGGTTGTGGATGTTGTGCAAGTTGCCGGAGGACAGCGTCTTAATGGAGGCCGGGGACTTGCGGGAACCAGCTCCGTCACCGTCTCCAACGCCTCCGTTGTTGTTGTTGTTGTTGTACGAGTCGGAGGACTGGCCAGGGCTTGACAAACAGCCGTCCGCTGGGCCGTAGTTCTGGCGCTCGTCCGCCGCCAGCTGTTGCTGGCAGCTGCTCGACCTGCAGCACCAATGTTAATTTTATAAGCCTCGGTGAGATGTTGTTCAGTATGAAAGGAGAGCGTGGATGTTTAAGGGGAAATGGTTAACTCTTAGTTCCCGTCATCACTCTAAGTGGGGCGGTGTCTAGTAGTGAAAGCCGCATGGACGCTCAAAAAGAAAGATTTACGTTTTATTTCATCACTCTTCGCTAAATGTCTAGATCAGATGGCATAGATGCACATAAGAGAAAAGATAGTTTCATCAGCAATAATGAGACGTTTAGAGTGAAAGGTTCGCTGAGGATGCCAAAAAGAAAATAACTTTGGTGAAGCAATAGCTAGTACTAGCGCAGAAGACTATGCTAGATAATCTTGAATTTTTTTTAATAAATCTAAACATAGAGAGGTAGACAATGATTATATCTTTTTTCACTGGTCTACAAATGGACTAAGAACGGGACAAATACTTGTTTTCGTTGGCTTTCAAAAGACTGAGAGTTGGACAAATATTTGTTCAATAGTTTTTGAAGATGAAGACATGTATTTGTTTCCGTTGGTTTAAAAATATCAACGATGGCTGAGCTAAAAGTACAGTACCTGTGCTCAAGCGACAGTCCGGACTGCAGGTGCCGGGAGGCCGACGGCTTCTCTGTCTCGGCTGTAGAAAAGAACGCAAGTTGTAATGGATGTTACTGCCAGCCTTGGGCTAGTTAACATCGATGAAACGGTTTGGGAGTTGCCGTGATTCAATACCGGGGCAAAATATTTCGGGAGTGAGAATTTCAAATCAGAGAAAGTAATGGAAAACATGAACACGCGTAATTACGTAGAAACGGAGAGAAACTAAGATTGTGCGAAATTATTCAAATACGTAATTAATGAGCATTTTTTGTTACGTGTAAAGTATAATCAAAATACAAGATAGAAAATCATCATGTATAACAATGTATTTATTAACATAACTTAAAAACAAAGGAGATACAGACACTGGCGTCCACAAACCTAACCATACAATTGTATTCACTTCGTCAAAAATGACGGAGGTATTTTCAATTTGGAGCTATAAATACATCGTGAAAACTGATATTAATTGAACTGAGAAAACTGTCTCAGATCACGTATTCTAATGAACGCAAGTAGTCGAACAGTGCATCTGTGCCGCGGAACTGATCTCATATTTGCGACGGACGGAAGGTCAAGAGCAGCTCTCAATACAGTATTGATTAAAATAGAATTTTGCACTTCTAAACATATGAAAATTTGTAAGTACATTATATTCCAAACGCTTAGGTTGAACAAGTTGCTCTTGAGAGAGCGTAATACTTCTTCACACAGTAGTACCTTCATGCACGGCTTGCTCTGCAATGGAAGCAAACAGGGAGCTCAAGTGAGGTATTATTTGAGCATTGTTGCACTGCTACGCGTCCCTTATATTTCTTGAAATGTTATTCAAGTCATGCAGAAAGTTATGGAGGTGTAAAGAACTCAAGAACGTTACAGTGTAGAACCGCATTTTTGTAATATTTCTGGGATCAATACTTTTCACAAGAATGCACTGATTAATATTGCGTGCTATTATAAAGTACTTGCTTTCCACATGAGATGGATAAACTAAAAACTTACCGCTGGTAATAAAAGCATTCAAATATCGCACATAAAAATGCCTCCATACAAATGCTACAAAAAAAATAAGAGAAAACCGTGTGCAGATCACTAGCACATGGCTTAGCAAAATCGAAAGAGCAAGCATAAATTATTCTATTTCCTACCCCGAGACAAGGAATGTTTCTGTGCTCCCGACATGACTGCATTTAGCTTTATGCGGTTATGAAAACATGAACCTTTAGCATAGCGCACAAATCCATATAGATCATAAGTAATTTTATAAATAGAGTTTCACCCTAAGACTCTATAACAGTCCACATGGAATAAAACTACATTTAGCTGTACACAATTAAACTCACTTGAACTTTTTACACAAGACAACTTTCAATTTAAAGCAAAAAACACATTAGGGTGAAAAACACTTTCCGCGTAGATACATGAAAATAAACAAGGGCCTCGAACTGAGAGCCAAGAACGCTCAATGACTTAAATTTTGCAGTAACAACAAGAACATGCCAATAACAAGCGCAGGTTCAAATGAAAGCACAATGCACGCAAATACGTAATGAGTGACGTGAATTGACAATAGAATTAGACAATGCTCTCAATGAAATTAGAGAACTGATGATGAATTAGAGAATTAACCATAAAATTAGAGAATGCTCTCAATAAAATTAAAGAGTTGACGATAGAATTAAAGAACGCTCTGAATAAAATTGAAGCATGGCTGATAAATTAGAGAATTGACGATAAAATTAGAGAACGCTGTCAACAAAATGGAGAGGAACAGGCCGCTGCAACTAAGTATAAAGCAATGATGCCTTTTTCATATACAAAAAGCAAAATATAATTGAAACAAATTTTAACATGTTTCACTGAAAAATATACTAACAACGACATGCTGTGGGTTATCATGTTGTTTAGTGAAGTATCATCCAAAAAAGTCGCAACGGAAAATGAAGAAAATCAATACTATTCTAAATTTTCTTCGACTCCATGTGCCACAACCTTCATGTTCCTTCAAATCTACGCGTCAGGAACTTCAAACGTTATAATTCTCATTCTCCCAAGCTCCACTCCTGATACATCCGAAGAGTCACAAACTCAAGTTCCACCAGCAGTTAATTCAAATACTTCTGTCTAAGATGAGCAGAGCCAAGTTATTTTTCTTGGTTACAACTCGGCTACCGCGGCCTTCAATTGTATCCATACTTGAGTGGTTCAAACGTTTATTTAACAGCTGAAAACATGCTAGGTGAATTTGGATGCAAATGTAACTTTTTGGTGGAGGATGCACAAGGTGTGTTCCTGCGCTGGATCCCATGCGCATAGACACAGTAGGTTGATAATGAAGGGTAGGAAACAATCTAAAAGTTGAGGAAGAAAATCAGAGGTGATGAAAAAACAGAACAGTGAAATAAAAAATGGGTCCCAGACAACAAATAAAAACTATTTCAACAAAAAGATGCCAATCTTACTCTTAGTTTGGGACCGCACGTTTTTCCTTTTGAGTGGACAAATGAATTAATACTGTTTTGTTAGACTTTTAGACAAATGAATGAGAACTATCTTACTATCTTAGATGTCATCAGAGTCAAGTTTGGGCGTTTAGAGAGAAGCGCTGAATGGGCACCTAAGAAGTGACAAAGTGACAAATGGGCACCTAAGAAGTGACAAAGTGACAAATGGGCACCTAAGAAGTGACTAAGTGACAAATGGACACCTGAAGTTGTGAAGTGACAAAGTGTGTAGAACAATTCCTTCGTTTGAATTGGCTGACCTATTGGCGCTATTGCCGGGCCGAAAGAAGCTCAACTTCACTTCCATTTTCCATTGTATCAGAAAAATAAATGGGAGACATATTTTTATACTTTCCATTAGCCAATAAAAGTGTACTGAGTAAGAGACATAATCGTTGAAAATAGAATAATGCGTTTGAGATGTGAAGTGAAGGAATATTCGTCGCACACAAAATAAGTGTCTGATGAGGATATAAAACAATTCTCCCTCTGTTCTAAACAGAATCCAACTAGCTACCCTTACAAACTTCAACCCTTTCCGAAGCAGGTGCATATGACCATTCATCATAGAGCCAGACTTCCCACAATTTTACGAGAATTTATGGTCTATTTATCCGTATTTAGTCTTGCACTGCACAGCCCTTCATCCGTACTAAAATTAAGACAAATCTAGCCTTAGTTACCGCATAATACAGGTTCTTTACTCAGTTTTTCCAAGTCCTTCTGAAGATGAAGTAGTTCTAATAGTAAATCCCGAATTCAAGATTTAAGTCCTTTCACACACGATGCATGATGAAACATTTCACACACACTGCATGGTAGTCCAAATTAAAATGAAGAACCAGAATTCAAGTACATACATTAAATTATGTCAAAATGGTCAAAGATTAAAAACGATTTATTTCAAAATTGTTATCGGTAATCTATACCCTTTTGCAAGCGATACCTTCGAATTTATTTAACCGAATTGAATGGCACAGTCAAGTCTGTGTGCACGCAACATCAAATGACTGAACTAGCTGCTTATTTTCTTTCCTTTCAAGTTTATATTACACTTGTAGATGATGCAAAATTGACAACTGGTCAAAACAAAATAATGAAATTAGTTACAGCCCTTCAGCAGGAATATTATTGAACGTGAATGAATATTACTGAGCAAAATGAAAAAGTTGATGATATTTACAGCCTACGAACCGAAACAACATTGAATATTAATGAATATTACAAATCTAAATGAAACAAAACTAAAATTTAATGAAACTGTAATAAAACTCAAAGTACATGAGCGGGAACATCGGTGAGCATTAACGTACGAACGAGGGAAGTTAGAAGCAAAGCAAGCATATCTGTACAGCAGAAGGTGCAGTATGGACCAAAGCAGTTGAAGGCAGTGCACGTGAGTGCTTTAAATACGACCATGTCATTGACAATGTGCACTTGGAAAGCATTGTGCTAAAAAAGCAGCACCACCACGGAAATTTGGTTCATACTTACAGAACAAAACCGGATGCAAAAATTAGTTAATAACGGTTCATTTTCTTGAAAAATAAGAAATAATTACAATATCTTTAAAGCGTGAGCAGCGTGGGGCAACTAATAACTAGACACGAGTACAACCAATGTCTCTTAAATCTCCAGGCCAGCTCCAAGACACAGTAATGGCGTCACAATACTAGTCATAACAATGGCGACCACTTTAAGGAATCGAATGTAAGTAAATGAATAGCATCACATAAATTAAAACAATAATAGCCACAAATAATGAGCAAATTAATAGCCTTACATAATTTTATATAATAATAGCTTCATATAATGAGTAAATGAACAGTCTCATATAATTTCTATCACTTTCATCACAACCTTTGTAATCCAGAGTAATTGATTTTTGATTATAAGGAAGTTTTAGCCTCCCTTTACCACAACAAAGATGTTCAAAAAGACGAACGATGGAGGCACCATTAAGTATGGAGCTAAGGAAACGCGGAATCTATGCACAAGGTGCATAAAAACAGTAAGCTAAGAAAGAAGTTCCTGAAACAAGATAAAAGTCGAAGAAGTAAGTAGTAGTAGGTGCAGAAAAACAGGATGGCAGGAACCGAAAACAGACGGTCCTTAACAGAACAAAAAACATTTTATTTCAACAAAAAGAAGGCCTACCTAACTCTCAGCTCGGGCCCTCACACATTTTCCCCCTGGGAGCGCTAATTCCCATAGATACAATAGTTGCATCCCCCTGAGGGGGTGATACTGAGTGTTGGTGATCAAAAATTACGTATGTTGTGTGTATTTGAATAGCCCTAACGTATACTTATTGGGCCTATTATGGCCCTTTCTTAAAGAAAAGGAAAAAAGTAAGATTCGTGTTGAACACCAACCTTACATAAATCATGTGCTTCAGTGATAAAATGAGGACCTTCACTAACTGAAATTGCGAGAAAATGCCTTAGTATATAATAATAATTTCTTTGTTTGCATTGGCTGACATATTGGCGCTATTGCCGGGCCGAAACAAGCTCAACTTCACTTCTATTTTCTGTCGTATCAGAAAAATAATGGGAGACATATTTTTATACTTTCCATTAACAATAAGTATCATTGCAGAGGTGACAGATTTTATAATTTCCTTTCAGCCTCACCAACCACAACAAAAGTGTACCCAAGAAAAGCAGGAAGGCACCATTAAGTACGGAAAGAAGGGAACGAGGAATCTATGCACAAGACGTATCTCTACACATTGCGCATAGATACAACAGGAGTGGAAAAAGATTATGAAACAAGAAAAGGTCAAAGAAGAAAGTGATAACTGAAGAAAATATATATCGTACGGAAAAAGTTGTACGTAACAAGGCTAAAAAATATTCTATTTCAATAATAGGAAAGCCTATCTAATTTTCAGCTCGAGCCCTCATATTCTACCCCTGGGAGCGCTAATTCACATAAATACAACAGTAGTATTCCTCTGAGTGAAGGGTATCAATGCAGATTTCGCAGGATTTTTCAGGGCCTCGTTCGTGTACTTTGATAGATTGGATCTAACTCAAGATATCCTCTCCGATTCTAATTTCTCAACCTCACGGACTCGTTTCAGTTCTCCGCGCGCTAAAATCCGGAGAACTGGAACAATGTCTTCTCATCGATTCATCACAAATGGAGCGAAATCTGTGAACTGCGACGTCACTATTCCAATGGGCAGGCCTGAAGATTTAGGAAACATTGTCAGAACCCAACAAGCAGAGGGGCAGCAGCTTGAAAAAGCAAGTAATGTACCAAGCAACGGCGGAATGAAGCAGAGTGCATTATCGCGGCAGCAAGCACCGAGAAGTCACCTAGGTTAGGGGCCGAGGAGTAGCGCTTTCCCGAAGCACCAAATGTCGACAGATGAGCACCTTGAGCACCAGATACAGGAGCACCCTGAGTGCCCTCTTCCGCACCACCATCAGCGCTGGTGGTGCGCACAGGTGCACCGTACCTAACACTTCGAGGGGTGGTCGCACCTCCACCCCCACTACCCGCTGCAATGGTGGCGTACTTACCCCCAGCACCTGAGGTGTTGGGTTGAGGTGGACATGCTACTCAGTCTTAAGAACGACACACTCATTTAACATAGCATTCGTGCGTGATGTTAATATATGATTCATAATTAACACGTTCCCTGCAATGGGTTACACTGAAGTTCAATATTCAGTTCAAATTAAAGTCACTTGTGGTGAGTTATTTTAAAAATACCAAACGTTAACTGGATCGTGCCTTCATTAAGCTTTCGTTAAGTGTTTATAAAAATTAAGTTAGCGAGTTAGTCTTAAAAAAAGATCTTTAGTGACCAACGCAGGAAACGTCTTAATGCAACACGAACGTTACCTAGTTCTCCTTTTAAAACTGACATTTAAGTAAAATAACATTTCTAGTACATATTGAGATTTTATTGGATTGTGACTTCATTAAAAAATGCATCGACAGGATATTTGTTGACATTGTGACTATTAAAAAATGTATCGACAGGATATTTGTTGATATTGTGACTCCATTAAAGAATGTATGGACAGGCTATTTGTTGATATTGTGACTCCATTAAAAAATGTATGGACAGGCTATTTGTTGATATTCATTTAAAACTCGAGTGTGTTTCAATACAGGTCACGCCGAACTGAAGGAACTGCATGAAGAGAGCACAAATTTATAATTCATAATTTAATTCAATAAATCAACACACAAACATCACACGCTGTAGAAATATATTAAATTAACTCCACGAAAAGCTGATTCATCATTTGTAAAAATACGCAAGAGACATTGATAACAAGCACAGAGACGTATACTTGCAGAATAACATTTACAAACCAAACTCATTCATTCCGTAAAATCACATCATTATAAGGTAAGCTAACACACGCTGCGCACATTTCAGTTCGTAGCACACATTCCTGTCAGTACAACATAACTAATCCTTAGCTCACCGTGACGGAAAATTCCTGTCAGTACAACATAACTAATCCTTAGCTCACCGTGACGGAAAATTCCTGTCAGTACAACATAACTAATCTTTAGCTCACCGTGACGGAAAACTCCTGTCATTACAACATAACTAATCCTTAGCTCACCGTGACGGAAAATTCCTGTGAGTACAACATAACTAATCCTTAGCTGACCGTGAAGCAAAACTACACACATAATCATCACCGATACTCAGCCACTGACAGCACACAACGCTTTCACTTCATGCACATCGTCTAGGTTTGCGTCACTGTACCAAGAAACAACTTTTCAGTAATTAAATTTAGCATTTGAACAGGCTGAATGCCTGTAAAATTTTAATCAATTTGATAATTAATCTAAACTGATAATTACTGCAGAATGCAAGTGATGCACCGAAGGTTACAAACCGCACTCTCATTAATACGTAACCTAAGCCAGATACTTTTCAACTAATTTTTTACACTTGAAAGTTGGATTTTGAAAATTGAGTTTAAGTGTGGTTGAATATAAAATTTCAATAATCACTGCAACAGTAAACGTGTAAATGGAGTACGAGAACAATACTTGAGGCACTGCAACACTTGACATAGGGAGAAATGTTGCCATACATCACCTGTGAAGTTTAGTATAATTATTGACAATAACACAAAAGTGAGCCCTTGTTATTGATGAACTCAAAAGTACTATTTATTTCGCAACAGCAAGCATGTGATTGAAAAGCAATTTAAAGACCAGTTTCTTCCGTTTCACCGCGTCTAAATTCAAGTTACACACATTTTCAATTTAGTACCTCAAAAAGTTCACTGCAAGAACCAGATTTCCCAAAAGCAGAAACCGCATGGCTCCTATTTAAAAAGTTATGAGCGTTTACGTCGAAAAGAATGGCTATATTAGATCATTTAAATAAAGCGTTGTGATGTTACCTTTAAAGATATCCATCTCCAGCCAGTCAGCAAGGCCAACAGTTCACACACAAAACAACGTCCTTAATAATATTAACAACCGACTAACATCCATTTCAAAATAAAAAGTTCACGAAGGGAAGACAAAAGAGTTCCCGCAACTGCATCTTTGACACAGAAATTATGCTTGTCTTCAATGGAATAAGAATCGGCCACTTGCTGCAGGCATCGTATGGGCAGACAAGCCATGTAAGATCAGAAATGAGAAAAATGCATTCAATGCTAATCATTTTGCTAGTAGTGCTAGTTTTCTTTTACATAGAAAGAACATGCTATCAAGTCTGCCACTGCTTAATAAACTACAGCGCTCAAAAAAGTACTTCATTTCCTCGTGTTATATCTATGCATTGAAAACGTTTTTGCAACAGTTCAGATTATTGAAAAACACTGGCGCAGAGCATCCATTCAAGCCTAGACGGACCACTATCGTTCCTAAACAATAATTCATATCATTTAAATACTCTCAACGTTTATTCAAAACCTCACAGCGTATGGAATAAAATTCAAGACATAATTAATTCAAAAGAAAATGGCATGAGGTATGAGAAGTAGAATGGATGAGTGAAAAAAGTGGAGTACCTGCACTGGAGGAATGGAGGTGAGGCAGAGTGAAGGAGTGAAAGAAGTGGAGTACCTGCACTGGAGGAGTGAAAGAAGTGGAGTTCCGGTACTGGAGGAGTGAAAACAGTGAAGAGGAGTACCTGGACTGGAGGAGTGGAGGTGAGGCAGAGTGGAGGGCTTGGAGGAGGCGGAGGCGCTGCCGCAGCGCACAATGCGCGGCACCTGCACGCTGGGGTCCACCTCCCTGTTGTGCGACGGCGGCGGCGTCTGCGCGCACCACACACGTACTCAAACTCTAATCATCTCAAGAGCACCAATGCCTACACGAATTGCACGTTGATCGACGCAAGAGCACTGCTGTCTACACGATAACATTCCCAAGTCACCGATGTTAGCACGAATCTCACAGTAAAAATCTCAAGAGATTCAATGTCTACACACAAATCTTACAAAAACGATCAAAAAAGCACCTGCATATGTCTACAAGAATCTCACGCAATAAAATTCCTTGGGACAACGAACACCAAAACAACGTCATTGTTACGGGCACTGATGCCTAGAAGAAGCTCAGGTGAGATTCTCTCCGAAAATAAAATAAATAAAACCATTAAGTAAATGAAAATCCCAAACACCAAAACGACATGACCGCTACAGGAAGGCGAGCACCCACCCGAGGCGCCGTGTAGCTGCGCTGAACTTCCTTCTTGCCCCCGAGCTGCATGGCGGTGGCCGAGGGGGGTGAGCCGGCGGGAGTGATGGAGGACAGGCCGCTCAGGGTGGACGGAGACGGCGATGTGAACCCTGCCAGACTCGGCGACATCTGTGCACGGAGGCAAGAGTGAGCTACCAAAGGATTTTTTTTAAATGTATTAGAACGAGCTACCAGTGTGGGTTTCTTTTATATGTATTAAAAGGAGCTACCAGTGGGGATTGTTATATTAGAGTGAGCTACTAGTGTCGATTTTTTGTATTAGAAGGAATAAAGAAACCTGCGTTCATTTTTTAGTAAACAAGTGTTTTTTTGGTGCACTTTGTTTCCGTAAATGTGGGTGTCTTTTTGTGCGTTTGATTCCAGGAGGGTGATTTTTATACTTGAGTACCCCAGCGGCTGGGACCTAAGACATTCAAAGAATGTAATCAATGCACTTCGTTATGAAATAACAAACAATCGCCATCTAATATCACTTAGGAATGTAAGATACACTAAAATTTCGTTCAAAACAGCGAATGATTACACAGAACAAAATTTCAGTGTTTCGATCAGAAGCACATCAAGCATAGAATGGAATATAACGCATCGCATGAGATTAGAAAAAGAGGAAGACAGCTCTTTAGTTTACCAGGGTTTCGAGGGCATACTTTTCTTCTCCTCCTGTGTGAAATATGTTCTCATTTAATGTCTACTCTCTTACTAAAGGGTAAATGCCAGTATGTGAAACTCGTGATTCTTTTTTAACTCAATACACAACAAACAAGCGCATGTTAGAATAGCCAAACTCACCCAAGTACAAGTTTTAACACTCCACTCCGAATGTGCAAATAAAGAACACAAAAGTCTACGAAAGAATATCCATAACTGACTAAAATACTATAGCAGAAGTGTGGTTTTCAAACACAAGTGGTCCATAATTATGGGTGACACCCTTAGAATATGAGTGGTCCATAATTCTAGGTGACACACTTAGGATATGAGCGGCGGATACTTACGGAGCCGGAAGGCGACACACCGAAGGACCGAAGTGGTGTGGAGGTGATCGCTTCGATGCCGCCTCGCTCCGCCCCCTAGTGGGCGCCAACATTATACTCTCTAAACCAGTCATTCTCAATCTTTCCTCCATCATTGACCCCCTCGGCTTTGTGTATTAAATGCACAAGGCCGAAATTTACCTCAACCGGGAGTAAATTCACTCCTGGTTGAGAACCTCTCCTTTAAACTAACGTGGCAACCTCGCTCCGCCCCCTAGGGGGTGCCAACATTGTACTCTCTAAACTAACCTGGCACGCCCGGCCAACACGCGTCTCATGTGGACCACGGGTATCTTTATTGTACCATGGTTCCTTTAAGTCATTTTTTCATGAGTGCTCATGACTATTCCGTTATTAAAAACATCGACTTTTAGAAGTTTTACGCTAAAAGTTTTAATTAATTTCTGTTAAGGGTAATTTTGAACTTCAGAAGTTATAAGAAAACACAAATTCAATTGAATTTTGAATGAGATTTCCCGAGGACGTTTAGGCAAACAATATAACAAAACCAGATAGAAATCAAAAGCTGGAGGGAACAGCAAACACACACCAAACAAAAATCCCTCTGAAGCGAACAAAACACGCAAGCGCGAGAGTGCACAAACATAGTAAAACACGTGCGCTTTTATGTACATTACTAAAATGATAAATTAAAGTTGTCAAAATATGCGAGCCGCGATTTTCAGCATTGTAGGTCTGCTATCATTAAAAAATGTGAGCCGATCAATAATGATATCAATTTTAAAGTTGGAGCAATCTACAAAAAAACACTTTCTCTAATTTTCCATGTGATCACCAACCCAAGCTTGAGAAGGTCAGCAAAGATTTAAAAAAAGTATCACACCTAGAAGTATCAAAAGATCTAACGTAAAAATTAAAAGAACGACACGCTAATACCTAAGTCCTTTGGGGTAAAATGAATGAATAAATTTTTTATATAAACTGAAGTATCACTGCCCTACTAACGACACACTAAAATTATAATTAAAAATATACGTTCTCTTTGAAACGCAGATCTAAAGACTTTTCCAGGTGAAATTCTAAAGCCAACTCTTTATAGTATTGGCACTTGACGTTCACACACAAATTTTACCGTAGAACTAAAATTCTGCCACCAGTAAGTCAACATAAGCCTATAATACAAAACTCGTAAGGCCAGTGCTACAGTTAGCCAGGCACATCAAACCTTTTCACTCCAATTAAAAAGGGATTATTTGAAGTCGAACATTCTGTTCCTGAATGCAAAAGCTATTTGTAGATGCAAAAACAATCCATTATTCCGCCCCAAGAACAGGCGTTGAAACTTTCATTGATAATGATTAGAGATCATGGCCTCGTAAAAACTACCTTAATTCTCTCGTTAAAAAAATGCTTCATTCACTAGCATGTTAGGCAAAATAGCAATAAAATGTACAATGGAGTGCGTCCTTCTAGGGTGATAAAAAAACACCAAACATGATGTTGTGGGTCTTTTCGGTCAGCTGGAGTCACTACCAAGAGCACATGAAAGTAAGCGCGTGAAACAGACAGACTGAATTCACCGGGCACTGACGACACAGTGATCAAAACAGGGTACACAACTCGTGGTAACTGGTTAAATCAACAATATATCACTTCACACCACACTAAAAATGCTCTGTGGCCAAAACAAACGGACAAAAAATCTCAAATCAAGAAATATGAGCGAAGAAGAGAAAGAAAGCATGCATAAATGATTTAATCTCCGTTATAAAGGGAATAAAAAAGAGTACTCAGAGGAAGAGAGCAGCCCTAAGTTTTCAGATTAGCCTATTTCTGGCCAAAATAATCAGATTTGTCTTTTTTCCAATTCAAATTTGGCAATTAAGAAAACCCAAAATTTGAGTCGCAAGTTGCGATGCTGACCAAATATTTTAAGACAAAATTTTACACGGAAAAAGTCGAAATTGTTTAAGGAGAAAAGCTTAGTACTTTAAAGGAAAAAGGCCAAATTTTACATGGAACAATGCCAAAAAATTCACAAGGAAAATGGCTAAATTTCCCCATTTTAGCCAGAAACAAGGCCAACACGGCACTGGTAACAGAGACGCTCACCTGCAGCTGCGCAGGCCGGCCGTGCTGCGCAGAGCTGGACGCGGCAGCGTGCTGCAGCTGCATGTTGCTCAACTCGCTCAGCAGCTGCAGCCGCTGCGTCTCTAGCCCGCTCACAGCCATCACCTCCTGCAATGTAACACAAGATCTTAATTTATTTACTCCGAACGCTTTTCAAATAATAACAAACGTAATAAGTATACTCGTTACAGCCATCACCTTCTGCACAGTGACACAAGATCTCAATTTATTTACTCCGAACGCTTTTCAAATAATAACAAACGTAATAAGTATACTCGTTACAGCCATCACCTTCTGCACAGTGACACAAGATCTCAATTTATTTACTTCAAACGCACTTCAAATAATGAAAAACGTAATGAGTTCACTCGTCGAGAAGCAGAACACGAATTATTCGAATCAACCACAGTTGAGGAGAGCGTTTCACCCTACACATTGATGAGAAAATACTCGGAGTTGCGCAATGACTGCCTGGTATTGGAGCGAGGGATTTAAAGTCACAGAAGTAACCTCACATTCTGTGTGCATTCATACCCATCAGAGCTGACCAGCAGAACAAAAAAGTTAGATCAGTTCATGTTCATTAAAGAGTGAGGGCATACAAACAGAAATACTCGTAATCTGAGCGCTCTGTGTTTAAAGCAACATCTTCGGGTGCAAGACCGATGGCCTTAAATTTTCAAACTGCTGCTAAGATGCTGAAACACTTCAAACCAGAATTGAATTCTAACATTGTGCACGTTTAATAACTACCATGCAGTACAATTATTACTAATTTATAGAGTAGGAATTGAAAACGAACGTGAAGTGGTCTCCTTATCATTGTTTCTGCTTTAACGTTTGACGCGCCTCAGCTGTCCCGACCGCCACCAGT
Source organism: Platorchestia sp. MABIK (assembly GCA_014220935.1). Taxonomy (NCBI): domain Eukaryota; kingdom Metazoa; phylum Arthropoda; class Malacostraca; order Amphipoda; family Talitridae; genus Platorchestia; species Platorchestia sp. MABIK. The sequence goes on from JACJUY010000706.1 coordinate 54,355, forward strand.
GACGTATGCAATGGTGCCTGCAGTTTCCAAATATGTGCCACGTCTTGCAGTTACTCCAGTTTTGACTAGCAGTGTGTTGTTATAACCGTATCAAAGAAGAGTTATAAAATTTAAACTAAATAGTGTTTAAAGCAATGCAGTATGTCGAACGTTCTGCAGTTTTACGTCAGTTTCGACAAGCACTTTGTCATCTCAGAAAGCACCAAAGAGCACAGAAATTCAATTTTAAAATCGTCACAATATCTTCGTATGCAAGTTCCACTTTCTGCAGTTTCTCAATGGTTTTAACAAGAAGCATTCTGTTTTAAGGGCATAAAAATTTGGAAACTATAATCGCCATATCAGTATTTGTACGGGAATTCGGTAAACGAGTACTACCTTCTGCAGTTTGTAATTGGTTTCAACAAGCAGTATTCTGTTTCAAGGGCATAAAAATATTGAAACTGGGGCCACAATGTCAGTATTTTCAACGCATTTCAGCACACGAATCCCTCCTTCTGCAGTTTCTCCTCGGTTTCGACCGGTTTTAAAGCATAAAAATATTTAAACTACCAGAGTCACTAGACCAGTCAACGCATTTCAGCACACGAGTCCCACCTTCTGCAGTTTCTCCTCGGTTTCGACGAGCAGTCTGCTCCGCGCGTGCAGCTGCGCCTCCAACTCGGCGATCTTCTCCGCCTGCGCCTCGACCTGCTCTGCCAGCACCGACACCTGCATCTCCAGGCTGCTCTTGTTGCTCTCCAGGTCCCGCAGCTTGTCGCCGCGGCCTTGATACTGCACACAAAATTCAAGCTCAGATATCGCTTGCAATGCACAGTATTCGTAAAAAGCAGCCGCCAAACATGAAAATAGTAGTAGTTTAAGAAGCGACGTAAGCTATGATCATAATGGGAGGTTGAGCCTCACTGTCTACATTACTTGTACAGTGATAATAGTAAAAATCATAATGGGAGGTTAGCTGTGGTATACACTTTTCAAATCTAAATTTTCCCTTAACAAAAATTTATTTCACAGTGGACGACAAACATAAGTACGAACATATATAACACTTAGTACCTGGCCCCACTGTTGCGGAGGAAAAATCATAATGATTACAATTTCGCTCTGACTTTCAAAATTTTCTGGGAGATTACGGTTAAAACTTCTCTTTCTATGCTGAAATCATCGCTCGATGAATGCTCTAAGCACAAGACACCAACTCGACAGCGGAGAAAGAGTTAAATATGAGTGAGGGTATGCTGGATTTGAAGTGCATTGCCATAATAAAACGTATCTCCGATACATTTATTTCTGTGTCTATTTATTCGCAATTTTTATTCATTTTTTTATTAATTTGTGGTTTAACTTCCGTTTTCGTTCAGTTGAGCAACTAAAATGCAGAATCTCAGTGAAGTTCAAGTTCAAGTGACACAAGCGTGACTTTGAGATGATTTGAATGCTTCTAACAACCGATAAAAGTAGCACTTAGTGAAGAAATAATACCCACAAGACACGACAGCGGCATAAGAGGAAGCAGCCTTCAACTTCACGTAAATATCTGAGTGTTATTCAGGCGTCGGTTACTTCGTCCAACGAAAAAACATAAAATTTACTACAACAGCAACGAAAATAAAATGAAGAACCAAAAATAATCTATTCCTCTCAATAATATCTTGCTGGTGCCTGAAATGCACCCAAATTACGAGGCACACGATGCATCAAGTCAACTGCGTTCATGAGACAACAGATGCTGCAGGGCCGGCAAAGACGGTTGGCTATATGATTCACAGGTGTCGGACATGACAACTCAAAGCGCAATTACGTCCGAATAAAAATCCCAGATAAGTGCCACGCTCATGTGACGAACAAGATATTGAACTGCATTTTCACACGAAGTTATTTTTGATAAGGAATAATTTGAAATTGGGTTCAACTGAGAAGTCGATGTCCAATGATCATTTGGAGCGTGGTCATGTTCAACTAGGAAGTGTAAAGTACATTAATTCAATGGCTTGATAGAAGTGGTTTAAAAACGTGATAAAAGAAATGACACCCACACAGTTTGATTCCGTTCACATTTGCAGCGTGCTGCTTTTGCCAAGAACGGCAGTAACAACTCAGGTTGCTGAACACAATAAAATACTTTTCCATTTTTTTACAGCCATGAAATATTTAAATGGTGAAGAAATGAAAGAAAAAAGTAGTTATCTCAACACACAAAGCTGTGGAGAGAATAACAATTGAAAGGTTATCGTTTTATTAGCGAAAACCATCAAAATAAAAAAAAAATTCGCAAACGAACTCAGGGAAAAAAGGTGTGCACTTCGCATGCTACTTACAGGCGAGACATCACTTCTCAACGCTGAGATCGCGTGTGTCATTTCTTGTTTTAAATAGTTTTAAATAGTTTTTAACGAGTCTCATGTTTTTTGAATAATTGTAGTTATTAAAGTCACCGATTGAGGAAACTCATCCCAGAGCAATTAGTAAAATGACAAAATTGCGCGATTAAGAATCAATAAATGAAATAGAGACTGATTAGACTTGCCCACATATTGTCTAAACATAGAACGGTAGGCATGAATTTTTTCGTCCCAAAAGTTATTTTATTTTTGGAAGTGGGTAAGCTTATATCAAGTCAGAATCACATCGTTCAAGACTCAAAAAACTAAAGAGTATTTTTAGATAGTTAGATCATTTATTCGACTAGAACTCTCCATAGTGCTCTGATATTCAGAAATATTTGCACGAAAAATAAAGATAAATTGAAGGACAGCAGCGCAACAAAATAGAATAAAAAACAGGAATTAAACCATTCTCATCGTCGCATAAAATAAACTTTTAAAAATGTCTGGCAAAAAACTGCGCCATAGATCGCGAGTGTCGTTAAAGTAAACAGCAAAATGCTTCCATTATCTCGCCACACTGAATACGCCAGTTTTTTAAGTGACCGAGGGAAAAAACGCAAAGAGACTATGGAATACAGGAATAAGCAAAACAGAAAAGCTACAACAAAATTAAAACAAAATTTGAAAACGTTCAGAAATTACAGGAAATTGAACGCACTCCTCTAAATAAGTGTTCTAAAGGAAGAGTGCGACGCATTACTAGAGCATATACATAGGTACTACACAGACAATTACGTAAATTTAGTAAAACATAAATCGGTTGGTTACAACAAATGAATAAAAACTACGCGCAACACGAATGAAATTAAATTTTCACTGGAACTAAAAAAACTTAAAATAATACTGCAAACAGCGACGAAAGGAGCACACCGGGATCAAGTGGTTAAATTGACAAAGGGGTATGGAATAAAACTCAGATATTTACTGTACACATTTACACGCAAAATATTCAATTTTAAAAAACAGGTTTAAAACATTCCATTTATACAATATTCAACTACATTTGAGGTCTGAAGGTAAGTCATTTCAAAATAATTCACAAATGGAGATGTTTCACGAAAAGAATTAGGAATGGCTCAGCAACCTACTTGAAAGTATTTATTTTTTGCTACAAAAGTTCATTTCACAAAATTTACCGAGCCAATGGCTCAACGCCTAAACAACATCAACCAAATAACCAGTATAAAACTGAAAAATAAGGCCATTCTCGAAATAGTTACAAATTAACTTGCAAGCTGGAAGTTTATTTATACAAGCAAAATCGCAAAAAAATTTCATTATTTACAGCATAGGAATTTGAGGTGAACTACTTAACAAACACTAGAGTGTTTGCACAAATAAATATGTCGAACAACAAATGGTGGAAAATTTAATTGAAGCCGGCAAAGCAAGAAAAGAGTCATTACTAATCCTAAAGATGACACTCGGAGCGAGTGTGTACTTAATTTGTCGGAACTGTTTTTGAATGGCCGTAGTAGGAAGAGACAAACTTCGCAATGAGGCAGTCTCACCTTTTCGATATTAATTACTTTTGCTAATTTCCAAAAAGAATTATCAAGTTTAAATTTTCATGCTCCAATTTTAATTGGAAAAAAAGCCCAAGCTTGTGGATTTATGCAAGAAAGCTAATCCGTAGCCTCTGTTCTTTCCTAATATGGGTATACAGAAAAACTCAATTTCCGTTATAATGAATTCATTTTTAAACAAGTAACAACCAGGGACCATGATGATGAAGAGATTAGAATATTGAGGTTTAACATGAAGATAGGCGATTGTTTTCTTCATGTTTACACACGAGTACGTACAAAAAATTAAAGCGCCTTGTTTTTCTAGGGAAAAAAACTTTTCGTTAAAACAATGAGTAACTCTATGGTAATTACTCATCCGAACCACGTAGATGATCAAGGGAAGGGTACAGGTAACATCAAGGACAAATTTGTTACCAAACCAGTTTTCACAAACAAAGGTCACGAGAAAACACTTGACTAACGAGTAGTTTCTTTACATCTGTAACAAGCCATCGACAATTAACACATTACAAAGCAACGTCAAAAACGCTTGGGCCACACTGACAGTGGGTCGGCTATCAAGCAATTATTCTTTGTACATACACTCGTGCACGTCAACTGCCATTTAAAATCTTCCATGATAACGAGAGCGATCTTACTAACCAAATTAGTATGGCAGCTCCAGAGAGGGATGTAATCAGGGAAGTCATCATCATCATCATGGTGATGATGGTGGAGGTCTAAATCATCCTTACCACCCACCTGGAGTCTTGCATCCCCACCACAACACCCTCTCGTAGCATCATCCCCGTCGGCGGGAGGCGGTCCACAGCTGCACCGGCGGTCCCCATCTGGGATGCCTCGGGCAGTGGGGTTTCCGCAGGGGTGACATTCGCAGCACCCGAATTCAGGCGCCACACTCGAGGAGATCGTGGCGCACTGGCACGACACCATTTCAGGTGGCACGTTCTTGCCACTCAGGCATGACAACATTTCAGATTCCCCATTCTTGTCACACTTGCAAGACAGCATCGAAGATTTGCGTCTCTCCCGCGAATTGACCCGCTTATGTCGTCTCCCGAGGGAAGAAGTAGCCAAGTCCTCATGATAACTGTGCCGAAGGGGACCAGTATTCCTGCATGTCAGCCAATGATGGGAGCAGCTTGCTCTAGGGACGAAAACATTCTCTGTTGTGTCATCGAGGCTCAACCGACGTCCCTCTGGTGTAACTGCGAAGAAAGGGTGCGTGTTTCTGTCAAGCGATGACTCTCTGCTGTGATGGTGATCTCTCTTCGAGCGTTCTTCTCTCCTGTCGAGGCTGCCGTCTCTGTGGTGGAGTCCGTCATGGTGATCAGAACGATGTCTGTCTCTGCGTTCTTCACCACGGCTGACGTGGACTTCGTCTCTGCCACCAGAACAACGCTCGTGTTTAGGAGCTGAAGGTGGTTTTTGAGAGGAAACTCTGTTAGACGGAGCTACGAGTCGGCGCGTGTCTGGAGGAGTGCCCAGCCGAGTGAATTGGGTCTCGAGGTGCGATGGAAGCAGCGAAGTTACGTGGGTCCGATCTTCTGCGGTGTTGACAGAGTCTGCGGGGTCGAAGGAAAAGCCTAGCTAATTTACAAATTCAACGTCGGCAATAAAAAAAAAGGTAAAGAAGGAAGCTGAACATCAGAAGTGAGAATTAGGAAAGAATATGAAAATAAATTGAGCGAGCGAAAATTAAGAGAAGGTGAAATGAAATAAGAAATATGAATCAGTGAAAAAAATCTACCGTTTACGAAACGATAGTAAAATAAAGATCGAAACGCCCTTCAGAACATCAATTCAATTTAAATTTCCGTTAACCGCAAAAATGACCATTACAACTTCAGAGTGGCATGGAATTCTAAGAGGAAAGGCACGCTACAAAAACACACACGCTTCCACGCTCATTATTGTTCGATTTTGACGGAGCAGCAGTAACAATGTCCGACACCTGTTACAAAAAACACGCGCAACATATCAAACAGAAAAAAAAACTTCAAGTGTCGCGCAGGACAGACGAAACTTTCTTCCTTAGAAAAGAAATATGAGAATGATAAAAAGCAACACAGTGGCCGTGAGCTGCTACGAAGCTCTAAATGCAGTGAGCTGCATTGGCTGTGGGCGCGCCATACCTCGTTACGACACCAATGCTTAAGTTGAATTAGTTTGCTCAGTTTTTTACGGGATTAACACTTGGATTAGATTATCAGTTAGTATAAGCCTCCCTATCCGCCACAAAGGCGATCCAAAGAGAGGAAGAAGGAAGGCACCATATAGTATGGAGTTGAGGGAACGCGGAATCTTTGCAGAAATGGCATAGAAACAGTGAGTTAAGAAAGAAGTTCATGAAACAAGATCGAAGTCGAAGAAGATAGTTGGTGATGAAAAACAGGACAGCAGTGAACCGAAAAAAGATGGTCCTTAACAGAACAAAAACATTTCATTACAACAAAAAGAAGGCCTACCTAACTCTCAGCTCGGGCCCTCACATTTTTACTCATGGGAGTGTTAATTCCCTTAGATACAATAGTTGTATCCCCTGAGGAGTATTAACACTTAGAGCGCAAGGTGCTCTACCGGTGGCCACGGAGGGGATTATCATAATGCTGCTGACCGACCAGTAGTCACAAACTCAAATTTCATAAATACCTAATTAAAGCTAAATGAAGGCATGATTCAGTTAATGTTTGCCATTTTTTTAAATTGCTAACTTCAATCGACTTTAAAATCGAGTTGAATATTAAACTTCAGTACAACAAATTGCGGTCAAAGTGTTAAAAGGAAAACGAAAGGAAAATTTGAAATTTTGGATCAAAAAATTTCACATTCTAATTTACGGTTGAACTATTAAAATAAAAAAATATGTTAGGCTCGAGAAACTATCGACACGACATGGCACATGACGCGTGTGAACTTCTATACACATCGCTTATTCTCTAGAGACACAAATGTTCAAAAAACTTCAGAAACGGTGTTGATTTAACCAATTTAAAAGGCTAGCCTTCACATTAAAAATTTTTTGGATTAAAAAATCCTAAACAATTGTAAATTTAGAATACTTTTAAATTTTTGTGTGAACAGATCATGTGGTGATTAGTCATTTCTCACCAGCTAAAAAATTATCCGCTCTTAGTGACACAAAAAATTCAGACCCAACTTTTAACTTCTAGACCTTTCAACTTGTGCTGGACCTTTCAACTTTATAAGATCTGACTAAAGGGAATTGCAAAAATCATTTTATCAGTAACCAAGAGTAGCCTGGGGGAGCAGAACATGAAAGAAGAGAGTAAAATTGAAGTGATCATCAGGATTGTCACGTAAAGCGTGTAAGCAAATGAACACAGAAGACAGAGCAAATATAGATGGGAATCTCTCACTGACTGCCATTAACTACCACAAGGCCAAAATCTCTCCCATGCAAAGAAGTCCGCCAAAATCAACAGACAACGCGCAAAAATGTGCACCTATATAAATAGCAACGTCGCGAGAAGTGCAGCAGCAGTCGCAGCAGCGACAAGAGCAGCAACAGCAGCTGCAACAGCCGCAGCAGCGACAGCAGCGGTAGCAACAGCCGCAGACGCAGCAATAG